>RJWM01015290.1:0-47901 GCA_004363535.1 Dasyprocta punctata
CCAAGTCACTCCCCCAGAGACCCACCCAGTGAGTCCCTTCATGGACCTCAGGGACTCATATATTGATGAGTATAGCACTCCTGTGAGCCAATCAGTTTTCAAAATCCCACCTCTGAACACATACGATTCTTGGGGGATGTCTTAGTTCTAATATATAACATTCTGCTCCTCACTCCCAAAAGGCTCATGTCTATGTCACTTCGCAAAATGCACTTAGTCCATTGACACGATGTCTTGAAGTCTTCACAATTCCAGCATAGCTCAAAAGTCAAAAGTCAAAGTTTCTGCTGAGATTCAACGCAAAATCTTATCTGTGAGTCCCTATAAAGATAAAAGTGACAATTAAACACTTGTAACATAAAGTGACAGCAATAACATTTCCTTTCTAAGAGGGAGTGATAGAAAGGGATTGGATCAAGGAAAAACACTAAATCCTATAGCTTGATGTGTAGCGACTAGTGATACTACACTAAGATGTGAGCTCCAAACTGCTTGGACAGCACTATCTCTATGACTTTACTAGTTGCAGTCTACCTTGCTTTTCTCTTGGGCTGGCTCTGCTCCCTGCCCATAGCTTTGTTTTTTTGCACTGGGAATCGAACTCAAGCTTCACGCTTGCCAGACAGGTGCTTAAGCTGCTGAGCCAAGCTGCCAGCCCTAGTTTTTTGAGGCAGGGTCTCACTATGTAGCTCAGGCCGACCTTGTGCTCACGTTGTAGCCCAAGCTGGTGTCAAACCCACAACGCTCCACCTACCTCAGCCTCCCGAGTGCTGGGATTAAAGGAGTGCACCACCACGCCTGGCTTGCCTGTAGCTTTCTTAATCCACTATTGCCCACCAAGTGCTGTGTACAGCATTCTAGGGATTCGCTATCCTGTTTATTCAAAAGGTTCTAAGTTCTCCCCTAAAGAAATGCCAAATGCTTGTGGACCACATGGGCAGGTATAGTCACAGCAATAGCCTCTTTCTTGGTGTCAATTTTCTTTGTGCTGGTTGAGGTTCAGAGGCCCAGCATGCTGATTGGGAATGTGTTTAGTAAAGGCCAGGAATATGCAGTTTTAGGTGGAAATGGGGATGCTCATGAGAGTCCATGCATGTTTCAAAGTGGCCAAGGATTTTTCTACATTTGTTCTGTGTCCTAGGACTTCATATGAGATTGAATTTCAATGGTGGACTCATTAACCTAGATGGGTAAACTACAGGGGAGCCTGTGCTGAGGCTGTGGCATGGGCAGTGTTGCCTTTTTTCAGCCAAAATTACAATGAGAATCAGAAATGAAAAGCAGAGACAAAAGACATCAGAACTGTGTAGTTCGGTGAGAAACAAAGCTCCCATAAAGTTGGGGTTGAGCGTGCAGCTTTACAAAGATTATTGTGCTTACGAAGAAGGCAAGAACAACACATTTTAACAGGAAAGGTGCCTTGAGAGTATCTCAGGAATTGGTCAGGCCCCACACATTCAAGGATCAAGTATATAAAGGGATAAACTCCTTCAAATGCCTTTCATTGAGAAAGGAGCCCCAGGGTACGCTGCTCACTCAGATTCAGCCGTCTAAGCACTCAGAGGCAACTTCAGCACTGAAACAAGGGTGCCTGGCTCCTGCTCAGGTCTGGTGTCACCCACGTGGTGTTGGCTCTACAGGCATGGAGAATGCAGGAGTGTGAGCTTTCATTCAGATTTCAAAGAAGGCCTTGGAAGGTGATGCGTGAAGTTGTAAGCTGAACACAAAGAATGCAGTGAAGCCCCAGGAATTGTAAGATGCCAGGACTGTGGAAACCAGCCAAAGACAGTGAACCGAACCACTCCAAGAAAAAATGCCACGTGGGCCTCACCCAGCAAGGCCATCCTATGGGGCCGTCCAAAGCCTCAGGCCTCCCATCCTACCCCCGTCCGCCTTGCTTATTGTGTCTAGCCACAGAGGACCCTGTCTTCAGTGCCAGTTTTCTGTATTTGCCACTTTCCTTCTGCTGGAATAAAATGCCTGACAGCTGACAATTAAAGGAGGAGAGGTTTACTTCGGCTTAGATTCTCAGTGGGTTGCATGAGTGGTCTTCTGGGTCCAAGACAGAAATAGTATTGTGAAGAATCTGGCTACTGAGAGCTGCTCAATCCATGACATCCAGGAAGCAGAGAGAAGAGAAGCTAAAGACAAGAACACCCCTTTACATGTCACACCCCAAATGACCCACTTCTTCCCAGCCGGCGTCACCTCCTAGCAGCACGTTCAGCACGAACCCATCAGTATAATAATAATCCCCTGATGAATAGGGTACCCCATGATTCAGTTCTCTAAAAGCTCCTCCTCTGCACACATGCGTCCTTGGGGAACATTTTAGATACTGACAACGCTGCATCAAATATCAAATATCATTTCAGTAACTAATTAAACAAATATCTATTATTCGCCTAGTTTTTAGACGCTGAGAATGCAATGGTAAAAATACAAAAACAAAAAACAAATAAAGTATTCTGACTTTGGGGGCTCCTAGTCCAGTGTATTGAAGTTCAATATTTCTTTCTTCCTTCTCCAAGACCTCTTACAATGTTGTCCCTAAGGGTCTCAGGTCCTTTCTATTTTCTAGATTGATCAAGACATAAAATAAGAATAACATGATTAGTCACATATGCACGGCTAAAAATGTAAACACGCGCCCAAGCAACCCTATATCCCCTACCTTCTTTTTCCCTATTCCTACCCCAGTTGTAGTCTGGCACTGCTGTCTAAGTCTCTAAAATGCCAATCAGCTACTAACCCTGATGGCTCCACAGTCTGCACTACTGTAGTCAGGTGGCTATTAAAACTCAAATGAAAGTTCATTTCTTAATTATAATAGTCACATTTCAAGCTTTCAGGAGCTCTATATGGTTGGTGGCTATTGTACAAGGCAGCACAGCATGAAACATTTCCGTCACTCTGAAAGATTTATGGGGCATCTCTGCTGTATAGTTTCATTGTTTGCTTTATTTTCATGGGACATTTTGAAAACTTGCCTTGTATGTTTCTGGTTTTGCTTGCCTAGTCCGCTGCAGATGCAGGTATCCTCCACCCATCTGTTACTACTGAATAGAATGTCCATATGACCACTGTAAAGTGCCTGGAGTTCTGATACATAATTTTGAGTTACCAGGGATGTGGAGCATCTTCCAGAGAGCCACAGACAGTGAGCAGAACCATTCCAAGCCTTTGAGATAGTTCTGGTTTTCAAGTAGTTGTGCTTTTCTTTCTTTCTTTCTTTTTTTTTAAAGAAAGGGTCTTATGGAAAAGAATGTCATGGGAAAACCAAAGTTTACAGGATTTTCTTATTTCCTTAGTAGTCCAGACCAGTCTAATTGAATGCAAACATTCTTTAATTACCACCAAGTCCAAGCATTCATAAGTTCAGAACAACTGTAGATTGATATCAACCATAGCAGGTTTTATGTCTTTCAACTAGTCTATTCTTTTATTTATTTATTTTTATTTTATTTATTTATTTTTTTTTTTTTGCAGCACCGGGGATTAAACTCACAACCTCACACCTGCCAGACAGGCACTTAAGCCACTGAGCCAAACTCCCAGCCCTTGTTTTTTAGAGGCAGGGTAGCACCATGTAGCTCAGGCCAGACTTGCGCTCTCGCTGTAGCCCAAGCTGGCTTCGAACTCACAACGCTCCTCCTACCTCAGCCTCCCGAGTGCTGGGATTAAAGGCGTGTGCCGCCATGCCCGGCTCTCGATTAGTCTATTCTGAGTCTCGATTAATAAATACTTATTAATTGTCCAGAATGTGTGTGTTCTTATCCTGGATACTGCAAATACAGTGACAAAGAAAGACAAAACCTTGGTTTTTATTCAAACAAATACATAAAGACTAACAGATTTGTTACGGAAACATGCTAGGAAAAATAAAGCTGAGTTAACAGAGAGTAACATTTGCTGTTAGACCACCTAGGGAGAAACTTTTTGAGGAGGCAATTTGGTCAGACAGAGAATGGCATGAGATGGAAAATAAAATGAATGTTTTGGGAAGACTCAGAAGAAGTCACTCATGGTGACCCCAAGAGCAGATCAGTGACATGCACTCATTTTTGTTTTACAGAATTTCTTTGGCTTCTATGTTGAATACCAGACACAAGCAGAAAAGAAAGACCAAAGTAAAAAAAAAAAAAAAATTGAGACTATATATTCTGAACTCTGTGATTCAGAGCTGTTGTAAATCCTAAATGTCCATTATTCATGACTCATTCGACCTCCAAATAGAATGTGTTTTTCTTGTCTATGCCCTATAATCTATTCTGAGGAATACACATTCCGTGCATCTGTGTTATTGATGTTAAGCTTAAAAGCTCAATCATAATATTTTGTGGAGGGAACAGGAATAATAGTTCAATTTGGTACTGTAGCCCTCAATTATTATATCATGACAGAGCTTACTAGAAATGGCACTGGTTGCTCTAGCCTTGCCTGTGTTTTTACATGGAAACGGTAACTTCGCATGCCTTCCTCTTGTTGCCAAGAATAAAGGCCCTGCTTTCCCAAAGCTTATCAAGACTGCCTCACTGCTCGCCCAGCTTTGTGGTATCTGTGAGGAATGAAGTTTTTTATTTTTAATTCAGAGACTTCCCAAAGACACTTACCCTTTAAAACAAGAAAGCCTTGGGTAAGGCCCTGAAAATTGCATTCCTGCCAATTTTCCTAATGAGAGAAAGCACACACTTTCTTCACTTAAATGGCAGAATAGTAAACACAGACAAAACACATTAGTTACCATTAGCAACTGTACCAAAATTAATAAATTTAAGCTAGACTTCAAAAAATTATTTATATATATATAATTTTAATAATCATTTTCCCAGTATGAAGTCTCAGTGTAGTTTGATGGGAAGATCTAAAAATAGACAGATTCCTTGCATTAAAAATCAGTTGCAATAAATTAGCTGCAAGCTGAGAAATCTTAAAACAGAGCTGGTAATAAAATACAAGTATGATTTGATTCTATTTTCACAAAGATGTTATTTTCTGTATTATAAATCTTGAATGTAAACCTTCTGAACTTACTTCCTTTAATTTTACTTTGATAAATTGTTTTGACTTTAGCCATTATGGGCTTTGACCTACAGATTATGAAAAAGATTTAGCTCTTACATCAGTATTAGCAGTGAGATTTAAATTTAATGTCGACACAGCATTCATTATATTTTATGCCACATTCTCTCACATGTAACCACATGGAAGATTTTAGCACTTTTGTACATATATTTATTTTGACTAAAGAGAGAAGCTCATAAAGGTGCCTATTATATGCTTTAGTGGCAAGCATTTTGCGACGAAAAATATTTTCCTGGACATTTCAAAACAGTGAATTTTATTATATCATTCGCATGCTATGTTTAATATAAGTAATTTAATAACTAAATTTTATCAGAGTATATTCTGGTACCTACATCTAGACAAATATGAGCCATCTTGCCAAAGGCAATCAATTTCATAATATTTTATACTAAGGAGTGGATAAAAAGTGAGAGATTAATGATGCTTGAATTAAAAAGTAAAGACAGTCTCTTAGTCTACATAGTTTGTGGATGGCTCTTCAAGATGTGAGACTGTTCTAGTTCCAGGGTTGTGCTTTGCCCAGAACTAAACCAGCAGCATTGCGCTTGCTTTGGATATTTTCTTTTGGTTATTATTCTCATTAGCTTGGAATACACAGCAAACAAATCAGTGTTGAGTTTTACTTCTGACACTAAAAATTGAGGTCATTTCACATGAATTCTTGAATTCTTAAGTAGGGAATCATTGCATGATTTAATACGACTGTTAATAGTATAAGCTCCCGACTTACGAATATTTGAGTTGCAAACTTTCATAGGTAAGAATGGACCTCACATTACGAACGTCTCTAGATGTTCAGCAGACGTTGGCACAGGTGTGCTGCTGTGTGCTTGCCGTGCAGTGTGGTAGTGTCCAGGGCTCAGTCAGAGCCTGGGATGTCCAGGAGCAAGAGGAGAAGCAATGGTGACATTCAGGTGACTGCTAGGAAGCACAAAACAGTACACATTTTATATTTGTGTCAAAGGTGTATAAGACTCACTTTGTCCGACTTATGAAGGAGTCCAACTTACTAATATTTGATTCCTTAGCAAGTTGGAGACTTATTGTACTTGGACCAAGTGGTTGGTGGTGGAAAATAATCTTTAGCCTTCTAACTTTCTTAATACACATAGCATGAACAACTGAGAAAGACTGCACCATATCAGAATCGATTTATTTCTGCTGACTGGTAGTTGCAAAATTTAGAAAACATGGTCATTTATTAAGGAAACTATATGAA
Source organism: Dasyprocta punctata (assembly GCA_004363535.1). NCBI lineage: Eukaryota > Metazoa > Chordata > Mammalia > Rodentia > Dasyproctidae > Dasyprocta > Dasyprocta punctata. The sequence goes on from RJWM01015290.1 coordinate 6,308, forward strand.
AGTAGAAGTTTCCAAGAAGGGAAAAATCACATATTAATTGAACACCTGCTATGCGGCATGCAGTAAGGTAGTTTATTACACCCAAGAGTAAGTATTTATTCAGCATAGTGTGGTACATTTGTTATTAATATTTCCATTTGTTGTGTTATCAACATACTAACCTGATAACACCATAAGCAAAGTTGTTTGGATTTCAAGGAGAGATTTGTAAGAGAGGAGATACTAAAAATAAGGCACAAATCAGAGACAAAAGTTTTGGCAGGGTAAAGGATGTTGTCTGTCAGGAGGAAATACTTTTCTATTCTAATGAATCCACATGGGGTAATATCCCCTGGTGTTTTCATACTCTGTGAGCCCCATTCCTCTGTGAATGCAGGAAGTTGGTTTGTGCATGGGCAGCACCTGGCCTGGATAGAAATCCCTTACACATGTGGGATTCAGTTCTGCTGGGGAAGTTACCTTCTTATTAACTGCTGCAAATTAAGTTCCAGTCAGTTCCTCTCTTGGTAGAAACTTTCGTTCTAGATGAGTGAGAATGAACAGAACAAAAATCAGGAGGAAATAGTATTACTGAGTTCTAGATGTGCTCTCAGTCTTGAAAGCACTGGTGTGTGAGTACTACCAGAACACTGGCATAGTTTTATGCTGCCTGTCATTGTGGCAATTTCCTCCATTCCACAAAGAAGTTGATACATTTTTCAATCTAAATATAGTTGATGGATATAGCATTTCATTGTACACTTTTTCTAGACCAATCTGTACAATGTTTGTAATACATTCAACTCAACAAAATTAATATCTAAAACCCTCAATAAATTGAGCATGTATTTTGCTTAGACTTTTTTCTTTTTTTTTTTTTTTTTTTTGTGGCACAAAGGATCGAACTCACAGCCTCACGCCTGCCAGACAGGCTATTAAGCCACTGAGCCAAACTCCCGGCCCTACTGTTTAGATATTTTTTATATTTAGGATTATATTCTTATTAAATCCTCTGCAAATTGGACAGGGCAAGTGTCACATTTTAATTTTTTGCAGACAAGAAAAGAGTCCCTGAATATCAGAGATGGTAAATTATTTCCCAAGGACTCATAAGTGGTAAGTGACAGGTATTAGATATAAGGATGCACTTTTCTCATTGTCATGAAGTCAGTCATTGGTGTCTAGAAGTCCATGAAAACTTCTCCTGTGTATTTTGATTCTATAAGCCTGTAGTCTGAACCTGCTCAAGCTGCAGTATATATTCCTCACATACATATTCTTGCTGAAAATGCATAGACTGTGCTCTACAAAGCGTTATCTAACTTAAAAAAATAAAAAAACTAGTGTCTCAGGCAAACAGCATTACATCTATCCCAAGGGGATGCTAAAGAAGCAAAGATGCCTATTAGACGTTTAAACTATCCAAATGCTGACATTCACAATTTTAGGGTGCATTTGGAATGGAAAGAATTTGATATTGTAACTACCGTGCGATTTCCCAGGATTCATGTAACTGTTTACCCCTAAGGACTCAGACAAAGACTATCCCAGGGGTGGAGTAGTTTTCTAAACATGTCCATCAGGATAGAACTGAGAGAGGAAGGCAGGAAGGAAAAGGTGCATTCAGATTAACTGGAGGAAGTCTGACAGGGTCCAGTAAATGAAAGTGCACACTGACATTTTGAATCAGAACATGGCAAAGGCCCACAGAATCATGGGATATGATTAGAGGAAAGAGATCTACTTGTACAAATCGGCATTGCTCATATCTGGAAAACTTGGGCCTCAAAATATATAATAATTGTAAGGGATTATAATTTAATGAATAAATCAAGAATTCATGAGTCCATAAAATAATACAAATAAACAACTAGATGTGTAAATAAAAAGGAAAGATCCTCCTCTGCAGTGGAACATTACCAACCTAATATTTATAGAAGAAATGACAAAATTCAAAAATCAGTAATGGGTCCTAAAATTAGCGGATAAGTTTGATAGGCTGTTTACTTTTTACCTTCATAAATTAGGTTAATTAGAAAGAGAAAGTCCTATTCATGTGGTGAAGGACACCAATTTCACCTAGCAATCAAAGCAAATACCACCAATACACCAATATTGAGAAAAATGAACACTGAAGTAATAATTCTATCAAGGCGCGTAACTTGAGTCTAACTATGAGTAAACATCAGGAACAATTCTGCTTGGGCTAGTCAGCTTTTTCCACTTAACCAAATACATGAGAAATAGAAATTACAAGAGGGAAGATTTATGTTGGTTTCTAATTTCAGAGGTCCCAGTCCACGACTGGACGGCTCTAAGGCAGAAACACCACGTTGGAAGGACAAGCAGAGGAAAGTTGCTCACATAGTGGAAGCCAGCGATCGAGAGAGAGAGGGAGAGGGAAGGTGACCGGAAAGAAGGGACCAGGCACAACATGTAACCTTGACGTGCATGTCCCCATCGACCTGCTTTATCCAGTGCGACCCCAGTTCCTAATAAGCCCACTTGGACATAAACTCATCCTTGGATTAATCCATGAGCACCATCACGATCTGGTTGCCAATCCAGCCCCCAACTTCAAATCTTACTATATTGAGGATCAAGTATTTAACACATGAATCTTGAAGGACACTTTGTATTGAAACCATAAAACTACTAAATAACTGGCACATGCTTTTTAAAATTGCCCACTTCAGAAAAGAAAGTAAAGGACTGATTATCTTCCAGATTAAAGGGCAACTAGGAGTCAGGACAACTAAATCATATTTAAGTCTAGATTAGACCTCAATCTAAGATTGTTAAAGGAGGACCAACCAGGAAATGAATCATATTTAAGTGTGTATTATGGGTACACAATGAATAGCATTGAATCAAAGTATCTGATTTTGATAACTCACATATGATTGTTTAAAAGAATAACATCATTTCTTAGAAACTATAGACTGAAATATTTTGTAATAAATGGACAAGATTTCTATCCAATGTTAGGAACACAATGCACATATGCACATAAAATACACAAGGGAAAAGGGAAGAGAATCAGACAGCTGAGCTGGGGCATAAATGACTGGCAAATCTAAGCAAAAGATATGTGTGAAATCTTTACATTATGCTTACAAATTTTCATTAAATTTGAGTATATACAAACATGAAATATAGCAATTATATATTTTATGTTTCTGAGTATGTTCCATGATAATAAGATTTGTGCTATAGTTTAGATCTTGACTATCTTTTCAAAGACACATATGTTAAAGGTTTGGTCCCTAGAGTGGGGTTACTGGAGGCACTGCAACCTTTAAGAAGAAGGAATTAATGGGAGGTCTTTAGGTCTTTGGGCACCTTTGAAGCAGGAAGTTGAACCTTGGTCCATCTCTCCTCTTCTCTTTTGCTTCATGGCCCCACATTGAGCGATTTTACTTCAGGATATATTCCTGCAATGATGCACCGTTTCCCTGCAAGTCCAAGAGCAATGAGGTCAATTGGTCAGGAACCAGAACTTTCAAACCAGGATCCAACAAAACCTTTTCTTTTTATCTAAGTTGGTGGTTTCAGGCATTTGTTTTAGAAAAGAAAAGCTGACTAACAGCATAAAAAAAAAACCTCAACCAACCTTAAGAGGTGAAGGACTTCCATGATCAGATGCTAATAGCAAATTAAAATAAGGGAGTTACAAACCTCGTTCAATTTGGTCAGACAGACAGTGAAATATTTGTGAAGAACTTTTGTAGAACATAATTTATAATTAACTACTATATTCACATCCCCAAAATAGAGCTATCGAATTATGTCTTTTTTCATTTATAACATAGGTTTATAATAAACAACACACAAGGGTTTTTTGTAGGTTGTATAAAGTAATGGAAATTCAGCAATTGATATTATCCTTGACACACAGAAAATATTCGGTGGATATTGGACATTTAACACACACATATTAACTTTCTCAGAGTCTCTCTTATTTCAAGTATGAAATTTCTCCAGTTCCATGTCAAGGATGTGTAGCCTCAGGCTCATGAGAACATATTTCTGAGACCCAGGCCACCATTCCATGGCCCAAAGGGCACATTTCTCAGCATGACCCAGGGAGGATGAAACATAATACTTGTGAATCAGGATAAAAATGAGCATTTTTCTTTCCATTGCAGAATTATTCAAATGCATAGTCAATAGATCCCAGTGGAAGCATACTTTTCTCTAATTTCTGCCTGAAGACTTCGTAGCACATTTCTCCCTTAGAACAAACATGGGAAAGTGTTCTGGGAAAAGGAGTATTTTAGTGAATCAATAAGTAGAATGTTTTCTTTAAAAGGGTTACAAATTCTTTCTATGTATTTTTTTTCCTTAGCAACATGGGTGTACATGTTTAGAATGTAATCAACCAAATTAGTAGACTCCAGTGGCAAAGATGTGAACTGAGAACTAGAATTTTGACATTTCTGTATTACTTCCTTAATGGGCATTTCTGTTGCTGTGATGTTTCAATGATACCCTTCAAATGTGGGGAGCACCGGCACGATACAAAAACCGAGGGGTGCACTGACAAACAGCAAAGTACTACCCCGCAAGTCAGGCTGTGTGTGAGATAGGTTGCTTATTCATAAGTCTTGAAAAATTCAGTGTGGTAAAAATGAAATTGTACAGCTTAATGCTTGGTATAAAGTAGACCAAATAATACAACCAATAACTCAGAGACCTTGGTGGAAAGGGAGGGGATAATGACTGCAGGTTAAGACGCATACCGGGCTAGCATGCTCTGGAGTCCTTTGGCTACTGTCATTCATGTCACCACAGTACTTTTAAGCATTAACATTGTATCTAGGATAATCAAGTGGTTTATTAAAATAATTTAGGGTACAAATTATGAAGCAGTACTCACCTCTGAGCTGGAAAGCCTGTTGCTGGCTAAGTAACATAATTTAAAGTTGCACACTGTGAAGCCCCTGTCTTCTGTGCAGACCGCCTGCTAGAACTTTCCATTTATGTTCCTCAGTTCGAATTACTGGTCAGTCAAGTAGCAGGCACAGAGGAAGTAAAAATCAGCCATATATTTAATAAATACTTTATGAACCAAATCAGCATTTTAGGGGAAATGGTATATAGCATGGAAATAGAACTAAGTGTCTAGCTAGAAAATTGGGGCTTAAATTCTAACTCTCCCATTTTCAAAGTATGCAGCTATGCTCATCCACTTGTAAAATGGGGGCAGCACCCCTTCCAGAAGCCATCATGCAGGATTGCTATGAAGGCAAAACTAAAAGTAGGTCTTCCTGCGTTTTAAAATTTTCCTAAATTTTAAAGGAATGTGTTTGTGTTTCATCAAATTTAATTTCCTTCCAGTAAAATCATGTTTTTCATTCCTGAGGCTTTGCTTTTTTTAATTCCATTGCTACATATTTTAGGTGGAGGTTTGTGACTAATACAAGAGTGGGAATAAGGAAGTATAAATATTCTTCAGTAAAGGGTTAGGTGTATCTCCTAATCCACTTGGAGTGTCATTTAAAAGTGAAGTCAGGATATATCACAAAGAAAACAGTACTAAAGTATGATATCCATAGCACTCATAACTCTAAAGTCCATGCTAATAAGGCAGACGGAGAAGGTCTTGTCTCTGTAACATCATAGTGACGATCACTACTTGGGTCAAGTAAAACCAACTGTACTCCTCTGGGTATCATTTCCTAAGCCAAAGTCAACTATGTCTAAACTGGCTACAAAAGGGCAAAATTTTTCTTAAATGAAAGACTATAAAAGGATAAGGCAGAAGAAGATAGGATATTGCCCCGAAAAATGTAACCTCGCTATCCAGGACAGTATTTTACACATAATAGATGGTTGAATTATTGTTAAAAACCTGTTCTGATGAATAATTCGGCTCAGCAAGGTGATCCATATTGGTGAGTGACAAGCTAATCCAAAAAGATACTATCTTTGAAGGTGTAATGTTAGGTGATTCATGATAAATCACTCAATATCATATTATTTATTAGTTGGCAGAAGTATTTCTTTTTGACTGAGAAGATAGTCTTGTGACATGAACTATTTCGTGGTATCTGGACAATATCTTTCTTACTAATGTGACCTGGAAATACTTTTCCTTGCAGTTATTACAAAGATAAAAAGAAATCTTCCTTTGGATACTTGGTCTATGAGATATTTAAGTCAAGAAACCTTTAAATATCATTCCAAATACATAAAGCATTTTGTATAATGCAGTGTTTTCAGAAAAGCATTAGTTGAAGGTTTACACTGGACAAGTGAGACCTTGCTTGGACTTTTTCTTTCATCTACAGCAGCACCTGTGCCAGAAATGGACCAGACAGTGGAGACAGACAAACCCGTTCTCTTACAAAAGCTAAAAATGTTTGTACTTTACATACTGAAAATTTTTGATGTAATTCTCTACAACAAAAAGTAAAAAGAAGAAACTTTATAAAGAAAGAGATCTTACAACTATAGTAGGGATAAAAGCAGAATTATAAAATCAGGACTAGGATACAGGAAGAAAGGCAAATATAAACCACTCCATGACAGAGCACTGGGGTGTAGTGAGTAGGTTTCACGATGGACAGGACTCATAATCTGAACATGTTTGTATACTCTCAAGTCATCTATTTGGCAAACTGAATACACACTCAGTAGTGTGTGCTTAATCATTCATAACTAAAGACTTGTCATCTTAATGTTGACATGTACGTTCCAATTTAAGGAGACTTATGACCAAGTGTCAGACTGAAAACTAAAAGCATTTATGTTTAGAGGACTACTGAGCATCACAGAAAGCAGCGCACTTGGAATTACCACCCAGATTGGGCCCCTTCTTATTTGGCAATGTTATTTAGGTACAGGATACAGATTCCCCCCAATGCAGCATCTTTCTTCCTGTTACAAAAATCTACTTATTCTGCAAGTTCCAACTCACATCTAACATTTTCTGTGAGATTTTGCTCAGTTGTTCTGGACCATATAACCGTTTCCCATGCTGAATTAACAGAGACCATTATTATCTGCATTACATTTTTGTTCATTTTAGAAACACTTATTTTAATGTTTGTTGAAGTCTCCTCAAAGGATGAGGATGACTTGGCATTGTTCCAGGAGGCAACTCTTACTTAGTAGAGAAATGTTTAGTAGAACCACGAGCCTAGATTAGGGAAGGATAAAGAGTAATTGTATGATAGAGAGGGAAACAAATGACTGGTTCTATGGTTAGGAAATGTTACCCCGAGCTGATAAAGTAAGAAATAGGTGACAGGAATAAATAAAAGGTCAGAATCTCCCTGAAATTTCATGAAGTGCAACTCATGAGATCAGCGCAGCACAGGAAGTTGAAGGAGTCCCACACGGGGCAGAGAGAGTAGATCAAGAGCTCGGCAAATGGGAGAGAATGGCTCCTTATTTTTCTCTAGACCTGCAGACCAGAGTTGAAACGGTAGAGATAAACAGAGTACTTACTTGTGCATTACTTGGAAGCTGCTGGTCACTGGACAACTTCCTCTATATAAAGAATAACTTAGTTGCTTATTCTATATGAATATTTCAACTACATCGGAAATTAATGGTCATGTGTAGAGCAAAACTGTCAGGTGAGGTTCTTGGGGGATACTTGTGAAGTTATTTCTATGCCCTGCCTTACTGAATCGATTCTTTTCAGCAGCCTTCTCAGTGAGCTATATCCCTAGATCTTCTCTTCTTCAAGTTCCTAAATTGTCAGATGACTCAAACTTGTGATTCTCCTGCCTTGGCTCCCAGAGGGCTGGAATTACAGATACGCACCACCCCATGTCTGGCTTCTACTAATCTTTGGCCTAGTTTAAGTGTCCCTGACAGCTAAAACCCGGCCCGGGATAATAGACTACACTGATAATTTTCTCCATTAACCACCAGCCTACAGTTATTAAGCTACTTGGTAGATACATGAGGATAGGCTTGTCTTGCAGTGGTGCCTATGAGAATAAAAATATAATGAAGCAGACAATTACCTAGTATAAAATTGGCCATTCTAAAGCAGACCGCTCTGTGGTGCTTCACAAGCTAAAAATGTTGTATACTCACAATGATTATCTAATAATGAAAAGTTTTCCTCACCTCAAAAGGAAACTCTATACTCATTAAGCAGTTCTTTCCTGCTCCATGGAATCCAGTAACCTGTATTCTAACTCTGTGTATTTATCTATTCTATATTATATCCATTAATAACTTGTTTCTTTCATTTAATATCATGTTTTTGAGACTTATCCACATTGTAACATTTTCAATACATTTCTCTTTATAGCTGAATAATATTCCACTGCATATGCATATGCATATACATACATATACATATACATACATATACATATACGTATAAACATACAAGTGTGTATACATATATAAGTCTAGGCATCACTTAATGGTCATTTTGGCAGTTTCCCCTGTAGTTATCATGACTAGTTCTGAGAACATGAGTGTGTATTAGTTAATCTTTAAAGCAATTGGTAATTATTTTGCTATATACTGATGAGTGGATATTCAAGGTTATAGGTAATTCTATCTTTAGCTTTTAGAAAAAGTGCCAAAATGTTTTTCATAGTGGATGAATCATTTTGCATTCCCACCACAGTATGAAAGTCTAATTTTTCAACCTTCTCCCAGTACTTCCTCCTTCTTATTTTTGCTGATGACCATCCTCCTGAGTGTGAACTGAAAGAGCTTGAGAGCAAAGATAACTGATATCTAAGTATATATACTTTTTTCTTAGTAGAAACTAGGGAAAGCTGAACTTGATGACCTTATTAAGGGTACTGCTGATGATCATCCAAATATGCTCTACTTCAAAATGCCAGGAATTTAGATACATTGTTGCTTAGAAGTGGAGTTGAGATATTGGGTATGTAGGAAAATAACTTAAAAAAAAAGACTACCCTAGAAAAATTAAACCCATACTTTTTTTCTTTCTCCATTAATTTGCTAGATTCTGGACTAAAAGATTCCTGTTGTGATAAAGTATTTAACTCGGACCCATATAATTTAATATATATATATATATATATATATATATATATATATATGCATATTTAGTTGAACTTAAAAGTCCAGTAGAACTGTAAAGTCTTTCAAGGTGCTGTCTTAAATTCTATTTATATTTTTTGAGATTATTAGGTACCCTATGTACCAAGTTGTTCAAGTCTAAAAGAGAAAGGAAAAGAAAAAGAAATAAAAAAAAGACTGATTTCTTACTGAGGGATTGTATTTTCTCTAACCATGCTCCTATCAGAGTGTGTGGTACTTGCAAAAAATAACAACTAATTATGTGGTCTCCCGTTATAAATTTCCTACCATTATTTCAGATGAATATCCCTTGTTATCTTCAAAAGGTTATACAGCATTTGAAATTCAAAAGGAAGGTGTTACCTGCTATCTTGCATAAATCTCTAACAATTGCAAATGGAATATATTATCGTCAGATCCGATTGCTTATATCCAATCTTGCCTCGTCCCGGCATTTGTAAAGGTAAATGTATGGTAACTTGCTTCTTATTTTCTTGGAATTCAAAATTGTGCATATAAATGAGAGTATCCATGTTATGCAATTTTGTGCAGATTGTCTTTTTCCATTACTGCTTTCATACCAAGTACATTACACTGAATGGTGAGAAGGGCTGAACAACTTTATTAACTGTAACTGAAATATAACAGCACATTCTTTTTAAATGCAATGGGGGGAAACCGGTGTCAACTTTCTTCCCACTGTTTACTATCAGCAGCACAGTTATGCACAATGTTTGCTGGAATGTTGCAGAAGGTCCTTTGTGTTGATTGACTATGGGAGATTTTATGTTGAAATCTCTTTGCAATTTTGCAGAATGTAAATCCATTGGAATTGTAATTTGCATACCATTAACAATGTAAATTAGTAGAAGGGAATTACTTAAACTAATCTAATAAAGTGATTGAGTACCTACTCTCTTACCATCATCGCAGGGGGGAGAGAAAAATAAACAGGAAACTGCCCCCTGAGAAGTTCACAGTTAAATCAGAAAGAGAATGTATATCTTTAAAATATTAATATTTGCGTTTTAGCAAGTATAATCAAAAAGGAATTTGGACAGTTTTAGTGCTAAATTTGATTCAGAATCATAATCACTTGGGGAAGTTTAAAAAAATATAAATTGCTGACCCTGCTTCATCCTTACCAACACAAAGCTATTTTGGACTCATGGAGATGTACTTGAAGCAGACTTTCCGAGTAATAAAGGTCACCAGCCAGTCTGACAACTAGGGACCAGGTGACCTTTCTTGCCCTCCGTAAGTTTGGTTGTCTAAGGTTTCTAGAATCGAATTTGGGGAAATAAAAATGGAGAAGGAATGCAAACACAAAGCGGTATCTGCACTCCAGTTTCTCAGGAGTCAAACATGGAGCGTCCTTCTCGGCACATCACCCCCCAAGCAATGAAAAATCTTACGTTTGGTAATGAGCGTGCAACCCACAAGGGGGCTCCCCAGCAAACATAGCTCAGCCAAAACACAAAGCTTCGGTTGTTTAGAACCACCTCAGCAATGTACTCTTTTGTTGAGAAATATTCTTGTAATGTATTCCAGACAGGTTTTGAAACTTATTGAAAGTAGCTTATGCTAAACTATCAGAAAGATCAATATCTACTCTGTAGTTTTTAAACACAGAGCCAGAGGGAAATTAGTGTTAGAAAATATGGTGACCTACAATACTTACATACTAACAAATAGTGAGATCACCTTCATAGCCAAGTTTGCTTCTTTTAGCATCAGTTTAAATACAGCTCATCTGTTTTATTTGCCTTTGATTCCCAGTGCTTAACCAGTGTGCATAGACATCTTCTCCTATAAGGGTGTTAAACCACTGACACTGCTGTCAGTAACCTAGCTGAGGCACAGGTAGGCCACTGTGAATGAAGCTAATACTTTTCAAGTTCCAAGACTGGTTCTTGCATTGATTCCCTGGAACATTTGTCCAGCGGTTAACATATTGGAAGTGCAAAGATATAGGCTTTTCTTGGTCTGGGTAGTCTGTCTTAGAGGTTCTCCATGGACAGAACCTTTAAGATTCAATGTCACAAAAGTTTTCCCTATCTCTTCTCTCACTTGACTGCTTCACTATATGAAATGTGATATAAAATATGATAATGTTTGAATAATTCTTAAATTTATCACAGTGAAAAACACTAAACCATTCATCTCCCTCAAACTACTCCTCTTTCTCTGGACACAATTTTCTCATCATTCTTGACACTTTCTAAAGTAGTTCTGGAAGTCTTTGGCTGGTTAGATGTCCTGAATTAATTCAAAATGTTTATCAGAAACTGACAATAACAATAAGCTGAGTACTTAAAGCCAAGGGATATATTTTGAGAGGGATTAATGGCAGTGTGTGATTAGCTGTAATAAATTTTTAAGCTTAAACATACCTTGTATTTTTATGGCACCTTGGAAAAAAGAGGAAAACCAAATTGTTTCTATTCCTACCACACTATCTCTCAACACAACGCAGAACTCTTTCTGTTCCCCAGATGTATATTTCATTTAATTTTCCATTTACTTATCAGTTCTCCAGCAGAATCCAACTGGTTATCCCAACATTTAGTCCACTTCCAACACTGACCAGAGTCACTGCAAAGGCCCAGGTCAAGCTCTCAGGATCACAGAACTACCTCCTGCCTCAGGGGCCCATCGCGAGACCCAGGTTGAGACCCGTTCTTCCCATTCACGGCTCATAAATGGAGAAGTTCTAAAACTTCTTTGGGCTTGATTATTTGCCAAAGCAGCTCAGAGAACTCAGGGGAACCCACTGACCACTTTTCTGTGCAGGGTATGTTGAGGCGAAGTCATTCCGAGAGCAAGGCGTGTGGGAAGCTCCGTGCTCCCTCAGAGAATGCCCCTTCCTGCCAGCTCTACAGAGTACCCGGGAAGCTCTTTGCACCCCTTGCTTTTTTGTTGATGGAGGCTTCGTTGCACAGGTCTGACTGGATCACTAGTGATCAGTCATTACCTCAACCTCCAGTTCCTCTCCTAGCGGGTGAGTCTGTAGGTTCCGACGCTCTAATCCTGTGTTGGTTCCCCTGACAACCACACCCTAATCTTGGCTCCTCCAGGCATTGCCAGCCACCTATTGCCTTATTAGAAAAAAAACAAAAAAACAAAAAAACAAACAAAAAAAAAATGCAATTCTGTCAGAATTTCTGTTTCCTGATCTGTATGCCCAGAAACTGAACAAAGAACAAATACGTATTTGTGTTACATACCACACATCACAGCTCCTTGGTAACGCTTTTTCAGGAAACGCAGAGGCGTTCAGTATCTGCTGTCAGGGTTTCCTTAGCGCTGTCCCAGTGCTTCGGGGCTCGCACGCCCAGCTTACCGCAGCACGTCTGAGGGGCAGAGGGGTCTGAGCTGGGCGCCCTCTGGCAGTGCGCCCCTCCAGGAACCCTCCCCCCTCCCCACGCCCTGCATCACTTATTTGACTGCACATATTAGACTTTTGATTGGTGGCTCCGAGCTCCCTGTGGGCCAAGTAGCAATCGGTCTCCTTGTGACATTGATAGGAGTTCATGATTTCCAACTGGAATAATTTGAGAGTAGAGGAATTCATCTATCAATCATAGCTACCTATATTAGAAATCATCTGAGTACCTAAAGCAGAAGCGATGCTGACGTAGTCATTGTAGGTAATTCTAACATTATTTATAATAGCAAAAAAGTCAGTGCTCTGGCTGCAGGCCGTGCACGTCAGCCACCTGATTAAATTACCTAAATGCGGATAATAGGTAATTGAACTATACAAACTTATTTATAAGTCTACGGCTCCTGTGTTCCAATATATATCGATTGGTTATTCTGGGATTTAAAACCTTAAACTGAGCCGGGCATGGTGGCACACGCCTTTAATCCCAGCACTCGGGAGGCTGAGGTAGGCGGAGCGTTGTGAGTTCGAGGCCGGCTTGTGCTACTATATGAGCGCAAGGCTGGCCTGAGCTACATAGTGCAACCCTGCCTCAAAAAACCAGGTCTGGGAGTTTGGCTCAGTGGCTTAAGCACCTGCCTGACAGGTGCGAGGTTGAGAGTTTGATCCCCAGTGCTGCAAAATAAATAAATACATACATACATAAATACATAAATAATAAAAAATAAAAAAATAAAAATAAAACCTTAACCTGTTTGCTAACATAACAATATGAAAAGCTGTTGGGCATATAATTTATTATCTCTATGTAACCCAGTACAGGAAAGCAGTTCTACCTGTCCTGATCACAAGGGTATTCATTGACCAGCTTTTCTGAATCAGGTTCCATAAAGGATGTAGCGGGAGATGTACAGGTGACGCTCTATGTGTTCTTGACTGTAAATGGGAAGAGAAGGTCCATATGATGAAACCAGTGTAGACTGATATAATCAATGGTGGTGAATAGATCCAGAAAAGCAGTATCACCAGAAGAAATGAAGTGTCTTCAAGTATCAGGGCTGAGACCTCTAAGATTGGAAAGGGAGTTGGATAAAAAGTCGGGAGGGTAAGTGATGTCACGGGGGTGGGCAGAATACGACTGTGGCCGTACTCTAAACTGTAGCCAGCGCTCCCAGCACTTACCGTACTATCTGTGATTGCACATTCCACAGAACAACACAAGCTCCCCTTCTCCTGGGTACTCGGCTGCAACGAAATCCTCATCTCTCAGGAATGCACATAGCTGTTCTGGTTTCTGGTTACTCCACAAGACATGTCTGGTGGGCAGAAGTTTAGGACAGCTCCCATGATCCCTGCCCACGGGTGTCAGTCCTGTGATTACGTCACTTTATCAAATGCCACAATGGAATTATTCAGGTGGGGCTAACATAATCCCTTGAGCACTGTGGAAGCATAGTGATTTCTCAGACCACAGGCAGACACAAAAGTCAGAGTGATTTCAAGGTGAGGAGAACTCAATGGGCCTCAGTTATTTGAGGACAAATTCGGGAGAACTTAAGGAGCCAAGTGAGCCCCCAGTGACTGCAACAAGAGAAACTTAGTATTACAAATCCCCAGAACTGAACTGCCCTGCCAGTCAACAAGGCCAGAAATAAAATTTTGTGCAGAACCTCATGTTAGAGCCCTACCTGGCAGTCACCTTTGTTGGTGTCATTTGATACCCAGATCAAAAAATAACCATGTTGGCCTGGACTTCTGACTTAGATAACTGGGGGATAACAAATGGATATTGTTTGAAGTCATCTGGTTTATGGTTGTTGTGTAGCAACAGGAAAACAAATAAACTGTGTGGGTATGTTTGCTTTATAGCTAGATTTCCTATTATGCCTCTTTACTTGTCAGTCCCTTTATGTATACATGCTAAAATGACGAAGACATGTCAACAAAAGCAATCCTGTTTTGTGCATAGAAGATAATACTCCTGCGTCTCCATCATTAAAGCCCCTGGACAGCTTCTGGGGAGGTGGGATTACTTCACAATCCACCCCTCTTTCTCCTGCCTTTGCTGAGACCATTAGCATATATAACAGAGGAAGGAGGAAGGACTCCAGGAGAAAACCATGGCCCACATGGCCAACTTTACCTCAGTTCTATGCTCTAAATTTGCCTTTTGCAATCATGCAGTGAAATGTACTTTTAAATTCTTAGTTGCGTATTTTGGTATTTTCCTGTGACTCCCATACATTTGTTCCTCCTCCTCTGAAAGAGGTGGTAATCCACATAGTTTGTTTCTATTCAACTTATTTTTATTCTCTAGAGCATTTGAAGCAGTTTTAGGAGCTTGTGAGGACAGTTCCATAAATTCAATGCTTCCATAATAGACATTCCAGATGGCCTAACCATTTAGGACAGGAAATGTAGATCCCTGCCACTAGAATTTTTGAAAGTTCTGCCATTATCTCAGGATATGCCTGGGAAATGGGCCAGAACCCTGAAGGCTCAGACTTCTGCTAATACCTCTTTTTCCTTGCTGGGTTGCCAGAACTAGAGGAGACACTTTTATTTTTCCCATTGGAATGAAGATATGCTGTCAGCCTGAAACTTTTTTGTAGTCTTAGGAGTCTAGCGCAGTGCAGCTGCCTTTTGACTGGAGCTGGTTTAAATGCCTTTCAAACCCTTTCACTTTTCAGTTTCTGCAGAGTGCAGCTCCTTGTCTCTTATGATCCTACTTCTGCCAGAAGAATGAACAAACACCACTTTGAACTCTTGACCTGGTATTTTCTGTGTATTTTGATACACACCAAGCAGGGACAATGACCTCTGCCTTCAGTATCTTTCTCCTGCTCATCTCCTGACTGGTCTGAGGGAACAGACCCCTGCAAGACAGAGTGGCATGCACTTGCCATAGCCCGGGCAGGCCTGTCAGGTATTTTAACAGTGACATTAAGTGCCGCGCATAGCGTCACAACTGATCTGCCCCTAGAGGGGCTCTAATGAGCTCTTCTGGTCCCTTGGGCATTCCATGCATCTGCAGCTCAGACAGTTTCTCAAGAGTCCCCCCTCAGAACACTTATAAATGCTGCTTTTGGAACATAGCAGAAATTGTGGCTAAAATGCCTCCTTTGACTCTTTCATGGAGTACAAAAAGAAAACAGGATTTTTGACAGAGTAACTTCATAAATAATTAGCATGGCCATGCAAAAAGCCAAGGACAGGTCTGAAACGAGCATAGGGAAAGGAAGGGGACTCAGTAGTTTGAGGTTTTAAAGTGGAAGGCATAGCACAATGTAGGTAAAACATGAAACTGGCACCCATACTTTTCCTTTTGCTAAGTGTGGGGTAGTATTTGCTTTATTGTTTTACAGATTGTAAGTGGGGTTCAGAGAGGTTTGTTTCCCTTCTTAGGGTGTTATATGAGATGATTTGTGACTGTGGACAGGCGGTACCTATTTTCTGTGGCCTCAATTTTTCTCAATCAACCTCTGAAATTCAGTCATCTGAGTTAATAAATATACTAACGAACAGTCACCCACATTTTGATCATCATGCCATTTGAACGAGAGCAAGAACGCCAGTCCTTGGCTATCTGATGGTGTGGTTGGACATAATTAAAAATAATTCGGTATCCTTTATAGCTGGATTTAAAAGTACATTCAGTTTGCTTAAGCTATTTACTAGAAGAATGTTTCAGGAATACTGTTTGTATGATTCATCTCCAAATATCTTCCAAGCCTTTTGATTTTCAAGTTTAAGTATGGTCCTTTGTTATATTGTAAAGATTCCACTTAATGAATAATTGTATGAAAAAGACATACTGTATAATCTAAGACCAATCAGGTTTAAAAACCAAGTTAATATTTTTTTTTAAAAATGAGAAAAACAGAGAGGAAAGGTATTAATAAGAACCTATATCCCCACAGCAACTTTTCAGAGAGAAAATTTAGTCATGTTATTATTTTAGTGATTAACTTAGATAGAAGTAATAAACAGATTAATTGTTTTGTACCCTCAACCTGTTTCTTTCAAAGAACATATGAAGTTGGGAAGTGTTATAAGAGAAAGTGGGCTTTGAATGTTGAAAATTTATTTAGCATATCAGAGCTTCAGTTTTTCCCTCTACAAATTAGGACTGAGGGTGCTGACCTCCGAGAATGATGCTATGAATTATATGAGGTAATACACGCACAGCCACCTTCCACAGTGCTGGTCACGTGCTTATCACTGGTGGAACATCAGGATGAATCACCTGGATTCTCACTGGCACCCAAGCAACAGGTTCACAATTTTTTATTGAGTGTCAACAGTGTGGAAAGAGCTTTGAGTAAAGAGAAAAGAATGAATGTACTTCAGTTATTTCTGTGCTGTGTTTAGAGAAAAGACAAACAACACAGAAAAGTAAAATTCCCTGAATCAATTGCTGCCTGTTCTTTAAAAATAACCCAGTGAAACATTCAGTTCTAGCTCCTGTTTCCAGTGCACTGTATTTCCCTGTGCAAAGAACAGTTTCCTGTAATGTGAAGAGAGGACCAACTTCTGGATAACTTCACTTTTTTCAGTAAAGGTCTGCTATTTACCAAGGTCTCCCAAGTCTGGGTTTGAGGGTACTTCCGCTCATCGTGGTATACATTGTGAAGTCCAAAATCTCTTCCATGGGATTCATTATAGTTTTGTCTTTAGCTTATGAATGTTTATCATCTTTTTATTAATTACACAAAGCATGACTTGAGAAGAGTTGCAATGAAATGTTCGTTGTTATAATATTTAATCATTTTGGTTTTTCAATGAACGATTATGATAGTCTCAAGGCTTTCTGATGAAACTACCTCCCTGTGTAAAGAGCCCATCCCTGAAAAAGGAGACTCTCTTTCTGTTTATTTGCTTTTATTTCTACATGTCTGCAGTACATAAAGATTATATTCATTGTGGAGTCGGTTCATGTACGTAACACAGCAAAACTATTTTTACTTCCCTTCTCTCTCTGTACCTTCCCCCTCCCTTCATCTCTCTCAACCTCTAGATTTTGGGTAGCTTTCTTATATTTGGATGAATCTCTTCTGAGACCAGAAAAAAATAATACAAGAATCCAAGATAATCATGAGTAAGTATATTGAAGCATTTATTCAACAATGTTCCAATAAATCAGCAATGAAGTATGATTGTTTTTCTATCATCTCGTT
This sequence comes from Dasyprocta punctata, assembly GCA_004363535.1. Taxonomy (NCBI): domain Eukaryota; kingdom Metazoa; phylum Chordata; class Mammalia; order Rodentia; family Dasyproctidae; genus Dasyprocta; species Dasyprocta punctata. The sequence continues at coordinate 23,879 of RJWM01015290.1, forward strand.
CTTTCTTTTCACTTTTCTTGTTTTATTTATTCATTAATTTTTGCAAAACTTCTACTCTATTCCTGAGAATGTTCACCAGTGCAGTACCTATTAGAAGTAACCAGGAAATGCCAAATTAATGGGGAAAATCTTTTAGGTAGCAGTTATTTACAATGTCTTTCTTTTGCCTTCTAAAAACAAGAAATATTTATAGTATGTACAGCTGTCTAGTTATTCTCAGGAAACCTGTTTGTAGATAGTCAGATGTGAGTTTCTGGAAAAAAAAAGGCTTTGATGGAATCTGCTTTCCATCTGCTAAGTTATAATACAAAAATAAAAACAGAGTGGGACTAGTACCTATCATTTCACATTTTGTATGGCAAGGTTCAACAATCTCCACTTGGTTACGTAGTGCAAGACTGCAGTTCTGGGTTAAATGTTAGTGTCTGGGAAAAATAAATGGTGTTGAAAAACAAAGTGTTAGTCATGTGCAAACTTGGAAAGTGAGAATCCTCCCCCACTAGAATATCAACTGAGAAGTAGATGTGGGTGAGGCCATGAACTGTCCAACACAGATTCGTAAGGACCACTCTGTGATGCAGAGGTAACTCAAGGTGTAAAATATAACCAAGTCAAGAAGATTGTGTGCCCCAGACACTGGCCCCTAACATCACCGCAGTGCTAAATCTCATACTTTGGCCTTGTGACAGGTACTGCATTTCATTTCCTATACTTTCCATGGAGCACTTTCAGGGAAGGAGTTGCAGGAATCCTTCATGCATTCTTCACTATGATATTATAAGCTCTTTCAGATCAGAGATTAAGCTTTCCTTGCCTCTCCCCATGGTCCACAGTGACTGCTCGGCACATAGTAAATGAGTTGCATGCTTCTCACAGGTTTGTACATAAAGGAGGTAAAGCAAAATCACTTACCTGGCAAGAGAAGATGTTCAGAATAAGACTGAAAAAACAGAAAAATAAGTATCTGCTATGGTTTGTGTGGAGTTTAAATGTGTCTCCTAACAGTGCACGTGGCGACAGCTTGGTCCTCAGCATCATGATGTTAAATCCGTGGAACCCTTAAGATACAAGACCTATTGGGAGCTAATTAGTCATGGGAGCAGTGCCCCAGGAAAGGATTAAAGCTGATTTCCAAATGAGTTCATTCTTAGGCAAGCAGGTCATTACAAACTGAGGCCACTCTGTGTGCTTGGTCTCTGTAGCATGCAGCTGGTTCTCTCTCTGATTCTCCTCCAGATTATGAGCCATTAGGTGGGGGGCAGGGTGCCAGGACATTGGTGCCATGTTAATATGCCCAGTGAACCTCTTTCCTTCATAAAGTTCCTAGCCTGAGGTGATCTGTTATAGAAAAAGAAAACTGACTAAGGCGGTGTCTTTCATCAAGCTCTTATACTCCCTGAGCTAATTTATGCTCATGACTACTATAAGCTTTGGGGCTATAAAAATGGGCACAGTATATAAATATTTAAAGAAAACATGAAGAAAAATAAGCCGTAATGTGATTAATGGAGTTAATTATCTAATTATATAATAATGGAGCATTATGTCAAAAGTACTTCATTAAAAAAGAACAATTACCCATAATTAAATTTTAAATTTGATTGAAGAACGTTGAATTCATTACTCCACTGAGAAGCTCCCAGGATTATTCCCTTCACCTATTAATTCTGTGACGTCGAGGATGAGCTGTCATTTCGTATGTAAACATTTTTTTAATTTTAATAAAAATTTGGATTTTAAAAATAATATTCAACCAAGGACAGAAGCAGCTGCAAAACAGCAGGATGAATGATGTGGTCGCTGTTCTCAGAGCAGTGCTGGTGGCTGGCAGCTGCGTACCCTTCCCAGGCACAGCCCCGTGTGTCATCCTCTCTCTCTAAAATGGAGAAAGTTTGAGAAGGTCTGTCACATACCACCTACTCGAGAAGGTCAAGTGTACTACAGTAGCAACCAAGGCAGATGGAGGGCATGGAAAAAGTTTAGTTAAGTCCAGTGAATACTCCTGTGTGTTAATTCTATAAACCCAGCCTAGGTATTCTATGTACTTGAAACTTATGGATCCTTTACTACTATTCAGGTTTCCTAGGAAACAGATTGACTATACCCTCTGAGAACTAGTGAGTAAGAAGAAGCTATTACATTTGCAGGAGGCACCCCTGACCACCAGAGGTAGACAAACAAGAGTCAGAAGAGTCATACTTCACTCCAGGCCTCCTATGACTCGGTTGACCAACTTTAACTGATATTTTCCTGAGACTTTATCTGTAATCCTAAGGCAAATTTATCTCCCTGTCCAAGTCACAATGTTGTGCTGGCTGTCAGATCAAGATCTATATAACTCTGTACCTCAGGAACCACAGGATATTGTCCACGTACTTGTTATCAGATGGAAAAACAAAACCTTCCCATACCTGATTTGTCCCAGACAGGATACAATCTATCCAAAGAAGGTTCTTTTCAAACGCTTAAGACATCAAGTGCACATGACGTTTTTCATAATTCCAAATGCCATCAAGAATTTATGAAGACATAGAGAAAATGTTGATTTTTCTGGTGATGTTTCCATACATGCTCTCTGCAGCCATTAGTGGTCCCCTTAGAGCGGATAGTTTTTTGAACCATGGCGATGAGATTATTGATTGTTAGAAGGGCCCTAATCTAGGAAGACTTTTCAGATGTTTGCACCTGGCTTTTATTAACATACAATGTAGCAATAGGATTGCAAAATTCAAGTGCTGTGTGATTGCCTGGAAATCTCAAAGTAAAAATCAATGTATTTAATCTATTTAATAAGTCATGAACACACACACGCGCGCACGCACACACACACACACACACACACACACACACACACGCTCATATGCGTGCCCTGAGGGAAACTTACGATTCATTTTAAAAACGGTAATTTTGTGTGCCTGTCCTTTACTGTTCCAGATAGCTTTAAGGCTTGTTTCTTGTTCTATGTGCCCAATACCTTAGCCAAAACATGACATGAAAACATTTCTGGGGCTCTATCAGGGCTTCTTCATACCCACATCCTTTCTTTATTGCTCTATATGTTCATGTGTAGGGTTCCAGCGCTCCCTTCAGTCTATATTTTCTTTCCCTAATAACTCAGTAGATTAGAAAAAAAGACTTACTCGGGGCTATAATTCTGCATGAAGTACATGTCCTACTCTAAGGCAAGAAACAGCAGCAGCAATATCTTCACCAGGAACCTTAGTGATAGCTCATCATATCCAGGGCACTAGGCACGGAAAAGTCACATACAGTCATTTTAAAAACCAAGATAATTAACATTTAAATGTCCAAAGTGATCTGAGTCAGACACAAAGTGATAAAAAGCACAGCTTACTTACCACACAATTAACAACCAAAAGGGTGACCCACAAGTATGTGCTCCCTCCAGTAATTCTTACAAGGAACAGAAGCTTGTTCAACTCTTTTTCTTCAGATCCAGAAAAGAATGAGCAATGTATCCCTCAATAGTTATATTCTGTTTTTTCTTCCAAAAATAATATAGGTGAGAGAAATTAAAACATAGCATAGGCAATAATCTATTCACAGTGAGGAAAATCTCCCAAGTATTAATTTTGGAATTCCTACTAAGTCATCAAAAAAGAAGAAAAATTCAATTCCATTCCTCTTTACAAATCCATTTATCTTTAGTGCTATGGAAAACAATGAAGCAGACTATTAAGGCGGATAAATCTAGGTGTCCCTTGGAGATAATAGATCCAGGAGGAGAAATATAGCTGGGCAAGAAAATGGGATCACTTTTATATCCAAATTTCAAAATGGGTGGCTAAAGGGTAACCAGTGGTTGTAATGCTCTAATTCTTAGAAAAGCCTGTTGAGGCAATCTTCAAAGTCTCAGGGAGTTAATCTGAGCTTTAGGCATCTCATTAATAAGAAGATAAGGAGGTATCCACCAATCCACCAAGCAACATATGTATTTGTCAGACAAGGCAATGTCTCTGGCAGCTTCGACTAATACACACACATGTAGTAGATATACACTTAGCAATATTAGCCATCTGGAAAAAAGATCATTAAAGGCTATAGTCTGTCAGGTACAGATGATTGGCCAGTTCTTCCAAGACAGTGTGAAGGTAAATACAGCACTGCAAGTTACAAGACTATCTTTCCTTCAATACACACACTACTGCCTATGGAGTATACTCTGCACTATGTGAGAAGAAAAGAAAAGACATGGGTTTTACAGGTATGTTTGGATACTAGATTTTTTTCATGGACATGTGTTAATCTTCCCTTAGCCAGCGTTCCACTTCATCACCATGACTACAGAACACAGAAAGCTGTGAGCCACAGGGGTCCTAGCCTTTGAAGAAGCACCTATCAGCCACAGAATTCCAACGGATGCAGTCTGACCATCTTCAGGGTTGGAGTACAGGCTTCACTGGCTGTGTGTGGCGTAGCCCCAAGTATACATACAGTAGACCAGGAGATCACTCTCTGGGATGACACCACGGTGAGCAACCAGCTCCCAGGAGAATCCCCGCACTGCTCCCAGGCCTCGCTTTCCTCCCTCCCGCAAATGACCGAACTCCATGCAGCAGAGGAGCTCTCTTTTGAATGGTGCAGCAAGAGGAACAGCAGGCATTCTCCAGAAAAGCTAATAAAAGTCCATGAGAAAATCCTCTCATTAGTGAGGCACTGAAAACCAGAGAATTTACCCAAAACTGTGGCCCACAGGGTTTTCTAGCTACCATGAACTAATTAACATTAATTTTGTAGTATAAATTAGGATAAAAACTCTATGAACTGATTTAAAAATATTCTTTGCTTGTCTTTTGTCATATTTAATCTTCAAAGCATATTTATAATTATGGCGTTGTTACTCCTTTTGCGGATAAAGCAACCAAAACCCAGGGTATAAGGGCTTTTCTTTTCAATCTTCCATCTTATTGATGGCAAAGAAAAAAAAGGGAGGCGGGACTCAGAGATGTTGATTATTAATCTAAATTTACTTTCAGTAACGTAATAAATGTTGCAGTTGTGAATCCCAGATCATTGCTTAGCATTGGACTGACCACTTACACTACTTGTTCAAATCTTTTACAAGTGTAACATGAAACAGTTAAGAACTAAGTTTTTGTTTTGTTTGCTTGCTTTTATTTTCAAATTTATATTTGGGAGCATATGTTCTATCATGAAACTTTGATCTAACCTTTCACATTTGGATGTCTCTGAAAGCAATAGACATTCTTTCACAGAGGTCAAAGACTAAAATGAAGGAAATGAAGTGGTTACAGGCAGTACCAGTTGATTAAGAAAGAATCAGTGAATATCAGATTTTTAATAAGCTCTGGAAATTTAGAATGCATATGAGCATTTTGTTTGAAGGGGGCAATAAGCAATTTAAAATTTTAAATGTCTACATTGAGTAACTCCTATTTATAGGAAACTGAGCTGCATATTTGAAATCAGACCTGAATGTAAGATATCCATAGTGAGGAAGCCTCAACAACTAAAAGTAATATAACTAGATCTGTGGAATAGGTGCATATAAAATTCTGTGAGTTTTCTATATAAGGATATGACAGGGATTTTACAAAAGAGCTAAAGTTTCAATCAAACATAAAATTATCGAAAACATGCCTAGATAGAGATAGGCTTAAAATAGGTGCCTGTAGGCAGAGGAAACAGCATATAGAAATGCATAGAAAATACATTCAACAGTACCTTGGTAGAAATATGAAAAGATGATGCTAGAAAATTATGTTAAGATTTGATTACAAGATGCTTTCTTGACATGCCAAAGGGTTTGAAATTTATTCTACAGACAGGAAAGAGCTCAGAGGTACCTCTCCTCGTATTTAAACCAGACACTTTATGGGACTCATTTATCTGTGAAGTTCCTACAGTCCAGTTCAGGTCACACTCTCAAAACAGAGATAATTTGACCCATGCTGGATGTTGGATAGTTGGAAGCTGTCAACTGTCCCAACCACCCAGACTCAAAGCACAGAACACAAGGATTCACGGAGGTGAAGTTTTGAGTCCATTTGCTGAGATGTTTTCCACAGTGACATTGTCAAAGAGAAAAGACTGCAAATCTGGTCAATGAGAAATGAAAAAAAATAACCACTAATACAGTTAAGTGAGTAATTTTTAGGAAATAAACTCCAGGGAAATATAAAACATGGAAATGTTTAGGGGATTTCAGGGATTAGGACATGAAAGATTGATTTTACTGACTTATTGTCACTATAAAATGCTCATTAAAAAAAATCTACCACACAAATAGAATACAAATGATTTGGTGATTCAAGGTCTTAAGTATCCGAGCTTTTAAAGTTCTTAGAAACTTTTAAAGTTCTTTTAAAGTTCTTCACTTTTAAAAAAAATGAAGCCCAATCAAACTAGGATATGGTTAATTATACAAAGGGTGATCAAAAGATACACTGAATGTTTAAATTTTTAAAAAAATACAATAAAAGACATATTTCTAAATATGATGGAATAAATTATTCAAAGCAAGGAGTAGTACTTAGAGATAAATGATGATGTATATTTAATAAATTTTTCATTTAGACAATTGCCATGTTTTATGATCACCTTTCCTTGATCAAATTTTTATAGAAATTTTGTCAGATAAAAATATTACAGTGTGTCCTCACCTACTTTTTGCCCTAGATCTGCACAGTGTGAATTTTGACACTTCCTTAAAGTCAAAATGACCACAAAAGATCAATGCTTTGAATCTTTTAGGGCACTGAGGCAGCTATGACAGAGTAATTAAAGACACTCAGGAAAGAGGACTTCCAGAACTGCTTCAGAAAGTGGTAAGAACAGTGGGATATATATGTTTGAAGTCAAGGGAAGTATTTTGCAGAGGATTAATGCTGTGCATCTTTTATTACAATAATTTTAAAAATGCAGCAAAGACTCATTGTATTTTTTTTGTCAGATCTCATAAGTAGAAGAATGCAGGGCCAAGTTATTCTCCAGGCAAAGGAGCTTGATTCCTCTAGAATCAGGCGTTGCTGCTTGTCACCCTCTAGGAACAGATTTTCTACAAATAACTCCTGGGTTTTCACCATGGTATGACCACTAGGTGTCAGCTAAAGGAGTCCATCCACTTTCTCTGGATCCCAAAAGTCTGATTACATGCATCTCACTTTAAAAAAGCAAGAAGAGTAGTATTTCAGACTAAGGTCATAGTGATGTGTAAGGAATGTGGAGGGAAATATGATTCCAATGATTTCTTATGTCCTTCCGGGAGATTATTAATTTAAACATTGCTCTGGGAGATTCTGCTTCTAGAAGGTGACTAGATACCAGGAAAACCATGAATAGTTCAGAGACCTGAAATTAGAAAGGATCACAAACTTGGGAGAAGTAAAGTAGAGAATGTAGTAAATGATGCGGTAGAAATACAAAGTGACCATGTTTTCTGTCTGGCAAAGATAGCAACTCAACTCCTAAAGGTAGAAGGTCATATAGTCACCACACAAAGTTCATCACACACTCTGGGTCCTCCCGTATCATAAGGTGGTTTATGTGTAGTGCTCATGAGTGTGGATAATAACTTGCGAATGTGTCTGTTATATCCTGTTCTAATCTGCTTCATAATTTCTATGTTTTGGTCCCTCATTGTATTTACTGGGAGAATCTTGAAGGCAACTGAAATGAAATCTCATCAGATTTGTTTCTATTAAAAGATGCTACACATCCAAAATGGTGCTACATTCTCTGCCTATATTTATGTATTAATTTGACAATAGTATTTCTTTCTTAATTTTTTTATAGAAGGGAAATAAAGAATTCAGAGAAATTGTTTTTCATAAACTGCCATGAATCTTTATTTTGGGTTGTGAGATAGGCCTGTGTTATGGTTGACACATTGTGGCAACTTGTGGAGTTGAGAAGTTTAACTGAGAGACTCAGCAGGGAGCCAGGGTTCTTACTTTGTAAATATCCTCATCCTGTGCAAAGGAAGGCAAGGAGATTTTGTGAGTGCTACATCTTCCCTGGGGGCAGTGGGGTGGTGGCCTGTATACACTATAAGGGAGGAGAAGAGGCTTGTTTTTGCCTTTTTTGCTCTGGTTGCTTCTGCTTGCTGCTGCCTTGAAGTGTTGCCCCGGTGCCAGGCCACCCTGCCTTGGAAGCAGCTGAATATGGACTGAAACCTCCACAAACTGTAAGATAAATAAATCTTTCCTTTCTTCATTTTGGGTGTCAGGTATTTTGTTCCAGCAATGAGTGAGAAGTAACCAAGACAGCATGTTAAAATTTCCCCCGACGAGATGAGATTCTACTCAGTAGACTTGGGGGTGAAAAGCTGAGTTCTTATATGGTCCTACATAATAATTTTTGTTTGATCATTTCTGTTGTGTTTTGAACTGATTTATGACCATTTTATGCTTACCCTGTTGAATATGTGCAGTGACTTGGATAGGTCACTGCTTTATAGATAAGGAATCTGAGCTTGGTAATATTAAAGAAACTTTCTAAAAATCCCTCAGTTGAGAGTGGGTAAATCCATGTTTGCACATGGATCCATCTTACTGCAGACTTTTGTCCTCTTTGTGAGGCCATCTCTTCCTTTCCATGCCCATAGCTGCTGTGTGAGTTTAGGAGCTCGTGGTTCAGCTGGAGGGCTTGATAAGGGAGGATGGCAAGGTAAGGTGAGCTGTAAAGAAAGAGGGAGAATATTGTCTATGCTGTTCTACATGATAAAATGAAATCAACTCCTCTTCAGATAAACAGGGAGCACTCTGAGGATTGGGGTGTCCAACAGCCAGAAGACCTAAATGGAACCTAACACAGCTATAGGTTTGTGATAAGGAAATGCACATTGACTAAGGTAAAGCAAGAATGATAACAGAGAGGTACTTGTTCATGGCCATATTGACAGTGGCATAAATAATACTCCTGGGATTGTCCTTTGAGCTAGTTCTTTTTTTTTTAAGAGGAAAAACAATAAAAACAAAGATACAGAGTTGTAAAAACAGGATAATAGGAAAATTGACAATGGTTAATATATTGTGTATTGTTATCTTCAAAGTATTTGATCAGATTAAAAAAACATACGCATGTACAGTTGATCAAACAACGCAAGTACAAACTGTCCTCTTCAATGAACTAAGAGAAACCAGTAATAAAATTATCTTAGCTCTCTTTGTATCCATATATATATATATATATATATATATATATATATATTTCCTTTTCCCTTTCTTCTGTTTTCCTTTCACCCATCACAGTTTTTCTTTTCTTTTGAGCTGTTTCTTTTCCATTCACAATATCTATTGTGAATTTTGGGTCTTATTTATAGTTTCGATTTTTTACAATAGGGAGACAATACAATGTTTACACATGTTGGTCTGGTTTATTTTACTTATGAGTATGGACTCTAGCTGCATCCATTTACCTATAAAGGCCTTAAATTTATCTTTCTTTACAGCTGAGTAGTACTCTAATATATAAAAAATGCCATATCTTTTTAATCCATTCCTCAGTTGAATGGCATTTGTGTTGTTTCCAAGATTTAGCTATCACAAATTTTGCTGTTATAAACATGGGTGCACATATATTGATGTGGTATGATGATTTTCGCTCAACTAGAAAATACCCAGCAGGGGAATAGATGGTTGCAATGGGACCTCTAATCCTAGTTTTTGAGTAGTCTCCACACTGTTTTCTAAGTTGGTTATATCAGTCTGCACTCCCAACAACAGTGGAGAAGGGTTCCTTTTTCCCCATGGTGCATCCAGATTTTGTTATTGGCTGATTTCTTGATGACAGCCATTTTTTCTGGGGTGAGATGGAATGTTGGTGTAGTTTTAATATGAATTTCTTCAATGACCAGTAATGCTGAACATTTTTTCATGTATTTATGCAACTTGTATTTTTTCATCTGAGAAGTGTGTATTCACCTCTGAGGCCTGCTTTTGAATTGAGTCTTTGAATTTGGGTGGTCTTAGTTTTTCAATTCTTTATATGTTCTGGATGGAAGTCCTTTGTCTGAGGGACAGTTGGCTAAAACTTTTTCCCACTCTGTGGGCTGTCTTTTAGCTTTGTTGGTGATTTCTTTTGATGTGTAGATATTTTAAATAAGATGAAATCCCAGTTGTTGATTCTGTGAAACACATCCTGAGCAATTTGGTTTTTGATCAATAACTCTCTGGCTACCCCTACATCTTTAAGATTTCTACCTACTTTCTCATCCAGTGGATCTAGTGTTTCTCTTTTAACAGTTAGATCTTTGATCCATTTTGACTTTGGTTTAGTGCATGCTGATAGACATGGGTCTAGTTTTAGTCTTCAGCATGTGGAAAGGCAGTTTTTCCAGCACCATTTATTAAAGAGGCTGTCTTTCTTCCAGTGAAAATGCTTTGTCCTTTTGCCAAAGATAAGGCAGCTGAATGTGTCTGTGGTTGTGTCTACTTCTTCTAATATGTTCCATTGATCCTCACGTCTGTATTTTGTTTTGTTTTGGTTTGTTTGGTTTGGTTTGGTTTGACTTTTTTGCCAGCACCGTGATGATTTTATCACAGTAGCTTTGTCGTATAATTTCATGCCATGGTTTGTGATGCCTCCTGCCTTGCCTTTGTTATTCATGATTGCCTTTGATCTTCTAGGTCTCTTCTGTTTCCAAATGAATTTTAGGAATGTTTTCTCTAGATCTGTGATGTAAGCTAAAGGTATTTTGATTGGGATTGTGTTAAATCTGTATAACAGTTTTGGGAGTCTGGCCATTTTTGCAATGTTGATTCTTTCTATCCACGAGTAAGTGATATCTTTCCATTTTCTGATATCCTCCTCAATAACTTTTTATAGAATGCTGCAATTTTCAATGTATAGATCTTTTATTTCCTTTGTTAGGTGGATTCCTTATTATTTAATTTTTTTGGAAGCTATTGAGAAGGGTGTGATTTCCCTAATTTCTCTCTCAGTGAACTTGTTCTTTGTGCACAGGAATGCTATTGATTTTTAAGTGTTGACTTTTTATCTAGTTATGTTGCTAAATTGGCTTATTAATTCTAAAAGTCTTTTGGTGGAGTTTTTGGTGTCTTCTATGTAGAGTATCATGTCATCTGTGGATAATTGTAGCTTAAATTCATTTTTTCCTATCCTTATTCCTTTTATTTCTCTCTCTCTTGTCTAATTGCTCTGCCTAATTTTCTAGAATTATATTGAATAGGAGTGGTGACTGGACATCCTTGGCTTGTTCCTGACTTTAAATTGAAAGGTTTCAGTTTTTGGCCATTTAGTATGATATTGGTTGTTAGTTTGACATGGATGCTTTTATTAGATTGAGGTAAAGATTATTCTGATTTTATGTAGGTTTTTTTATCATGGGTAGATGTTAGACTTTATCTAAAGCTTTCTCTGCATCTATTCAGATGATCATGTGGTTTTTGTCTTTGGTTCTGATATAGTGTATTATGTTTATTGATTTTTGTATGTTGAACCATACCTGCATTCCTGAGATGAATCTCTCTTGGTCATGGTGTATAATTTTCTTAAGTATTTGCTGCATTCTCTTTGCTAGTATTTCATTGAGAGTTTTTGCATCTATGTTCATTAGGAATATTGGCCTAAAGCTGTCTTTTTTGGTTGAGTCTTTCTCTGATTTAGGTATTAGAGTAATACTTGCCTCCAGGAATATGTTAGCAGGAAGTGCTTCCCTTTCAATTTCATTAAAGAGTTTGAGGAGTAATAACATTAAATCTTCTCTAGATTTCTTACAGAATTCAGCCATGAATCCATCAGTATCTGGGCTTTTCTTTGTTGGTAAGTTTTTACTCATGTTTTAATTTCATTAACTAATATTAGGTTATTCAATATTTTAATATCTTCTTGATTCAGCTTTGGTAATTCATATGTTTCCTAGGAATCTGTCCATTTCTTATGCGTTTTCTGTCTTATGTGAGTAAAGATTTTCTAAGTAGATATTGATGATCTTCTGAATTTCCACAAGATCTGTACTGATTTCACCATTTTCATTCCTTGTTGGATGAATTTGAGTTTTTTCTTTCCTTTTTTGAAAAGGTTGGTTAGGGGTTTACCAGTTTTGTTTATTCTTTTAAAGAACCAACTCTTCAATTCATTAATTGTTTGTATTGTTTTCTTAATTTCAATTGTGTTACTTTCTGCTCTGATCTTTATAATTTCCTTTCTTGTATGGCCTTTGGACTTGGCTTGCTCCTCTTTTTCTAGGAGCTTGAGGTGCAGCAGTAAGTTATTTGTGTTCATTTTTTTTCTGATGTCAGAATTCATCACTTTAAATTTCCCTCTTTGGACTGCTTTCATTGCATAACACAGGGTTATGTAAGTTGTGTTCGCATTTTTGTTTGATACAAGGTAGTGTTTACTTTTTTCTTTAATTTTGTCTGTGATCCATTGGTTGTTAAGGAGAGTGTTATTTGATTTCCATGTGTTTATGAAGTTTTTGTGGTTTATTTTGCCATTAACTTCTAATTTTATTGCACTATGGTCAGATAATATGCACGGGATAATTTCAATTCCTTTGCATTTACTTAAGCATGTTCTATTTTAGAGAATGTCCAATGTGCAGTTGAGAAGAATGTGTATTCTGATGTTGTTGGGTGGAACACTCTGGAAACATCTACTAAGTCCATTTGTTCACAGATTCTGCTATTTTTTGCAGATTTTTTCTTTTGTTGACTTGTCTCTTTGTGATAATGAAGTATTAATGTCCCTCATTACAATTGTGCTATTGTTTATATGATTTTTCAAGTCTATTAATATTTGTCTTAGTTGGGTTCTTTCATATTTGGTGCATATATATTTATGATTGTTATCTGTTCTTCTTGAAATTTTCCCCTAACAAGTATATAGTAACCTTCCTTATCTCTTTTGATCATTCTTGGTTTGAAGTTCACATTGTCTGCAAACAGAATAGCTAGCCCTGCTTTTTTCTGGGTTCCTGTTGCATGGAGTATTGTTTTCCATCTTTTGACTTTTAGTCTATGAATTTCTTTTGCGTTAATGTGTTTCTTCTATGCAGCATACTGTTGGATCTTGTTTCTTGATTTATTCTGCTAATGTGTTTTCTGATTTGTGAATTGAGGCCATTTATGTTGATGGTAATAACATATATATTGATTTGTTTTTGTCATGTTATTTTCCTGATGCTGGTTCACTACATTTCCCCTCTGTTTAATTGCTTGCCTTGCTTGGTGGTGATTTCTGTTGTTCTTGGAATTGTGGTGATTTTTACTTCTGTCCAGAATATCTTTCAGTATCCTTTGTAGTGCTGGTTTTGTGGTCAGGAATTTCTTCATTTCTTTGTTGTGAAAGTATCTTATTTCTCCTTTAATTTTGAAATACAGTTTTGCTGAGTGTATCAGTCTAATTTGGAAGTTGTTTACTTGCAGGACTTGAAATGCCTCATTCCAAGCTCTTCTTGCCTTTAGAGTCTATGTTGGGAAGTCAACCATGATTCTAATGGACTTTCCCTTATAGGTGATCTATTTTATTTCTCTAACAGCTTTTAATATTCTATTCTTGTGCTGAATTTATGGGATCTTGATTATTATATGCCTGGGTATAGATTTATTTTGGCAATGGCTAATTGGGGTTCTATTTATATCACTTATCTGTATGTCAGTTTCTTTTCCATACTTGGGAAATATTACTTCTGTAAATATTTTTTCATGTCATTTGTGTTGGCTCTTGCTTTTTCATTAACCCCAATTTTCTTATATTATTTTTCTTTGCATTGTCTTGTAGCTGCTGAATTGTTGTTTCCTGATCTTTTGTTATTTTCAAGAAAACTTTCCTTTCATGATCACTTGCTATGATCCTGTCTTCAAGGTCTGAAAGACTGTCTTCAGTTTCTTTCAAGAAGTTTTGCCAGCTTTCAATGGAATTTTTTATTTCCTGGATATCTGTTTAAATCTATTTCATGTATTATATTTCTTTCTTGTATTGATAATTAATGATTTTCATCCTCTTCCTATCATCATCTATTTTCTTATCTGTCTCTGCTCTAGATTTGCTGAGCATTTCTTTTTAAACCTGAGAGATTATTTCTGATCTGACTTTATTTAAAACCTCATGCGTTTGTTTCTTTACTTTGGTTGCTATCATTTCAGAAATGTTAGGTGTGTATCTCTCTTTTTCTTCTATATGAATGTCTCCTGGACTTGTTCTGAGTATGCTGGAGATCTGAGATTGCATTTTGCTTCTTTGTCTTGTCATTTTCTATTTCAAAAATTTTTTATTTTGTTTTCTGTGATGATCCTTGTGAGATTTTTTAGTAATTAGCTACATCACTAGTATCAAGGCCTATCTAGGAAAAGTCTGTTCTTCAGGGGTGTCTTCTGTCACATTCTTGATTCTTCCTGAACTGGTTGCCAGTCCTGCAAATGCCCCAATCAGCTGTTAGCTCATATTGTTATTGTTACTGTTACTTGTTAGTTTGTACACCACTAATCTCCCCTGTCCATCCAGTGCATCTTAGTTCGGACTGTGCCAACTACTGTGTTGCTGGTGTTCCTTCTGGGCCTTTCCAAGCAGTTTACTCCCTCCTGGTAGTAGTGAATGTAGTGGCTGCCCTCCTCAGGTGCCGTTTACCTGGGTTCTCCTGTTGGTGGCAGCATGACGGCAGTGGCCGCCGGTCTCTGGTGCCCTTCACCTGGGTTCTCACGGGGGTAGAGGGGTGAAGGGAGTGGCTGCCTGCTCTGGAGCCCTTTATCTGAGTTCACAGGATGGTGGAGGCTGCTCTAGTTCTTAAATTTGGTTGCATTTTGGAATTATCTAGGGTGTATCCTATAGGATTATGGCCAGATCATAAGTAATTTGCTAGTTATACAATAATAATTTACTAGTTATATAAGAAGAATCTCTGTGGTTGGCCTTCACATATGAGCAACTTTTGGCACTCAGCTGATACCAATGTGGAACCAAACTTGAGATTCAGTATTAGATCTCTGTGTTCCATCTTAGTCTTCATGGAATGGTATGCTCTGTGTAAAGGCCATGCCACAGATAGGTGCAGTGTTGGAGAACCTTTTAGAGCTTTCAGTTACACAAACAGCCTGTTGCCACACACCTGACATAGGTTTGCTGCAACTGATAGGGGATGAAGTTTTAAAAAGAGACATGGGATCTCATCAACTTGGAAAAAGTTGGCTTTTATGAAGAATAAAATGTGAAACACTAATTGTATCTTCTATTAATAACAGTTAAATATAACAGTTGTCAAATACATTTAGAAAATGCTAAGGTTTTGCTATGTTTACTATTGGCATTTTTGTTGTTGGTGTAATTTTAGGCCTTTTCACAACACTTAAAGTTCTCTCATACATTATAACCATCAACAAAAAAAAGAGCCTAGAGTGTATATTTTGAAATATACACATAGATGTATTTGAAGGGATGACTTATGGAACATATTCAAGATGTAATAACTAAAAATGTAATGAAACCAGCTATAATTTAAAGATTTAGGTAATCTATATTTATACTAATATACACTTTACATGTATTTCATAGTTTAATTTGATCCACACAGCAATACTATTATTTACTCTTAATGTACCCATTTTATGGATAAGGAAATCAATGTTCCTCTAGTCAAATAACTTGCTCAAATTCATACAATAATTGACAGCACTAGAATTTAAATCAAATCTTATGATTCTTCATCCAATAATATTCCTTTGCATGAATATCATTTATAGATGCTTTCAGTAAATTCCCCTGTCACACTTGTTTTACCATAGTGGCCAATTTTTAAATTCTAGTATAGGCATTATCCACTGCCAAATATTTGGCACTTTTAGGCAGTTTGACATTGGCATTCAATTTTTCTATTTAAACTTGCCCAGATTCTGCTCATTTGACTAAAAATACTTTGTGCATGCATTGCAGAATACTCACCTTCATCTCCTCTTTCTCTCCCTCAAAGTGGCTCACTAACCCTTCCGATGCCACACATGCCTGTAGCCCATCTCTTCCTCCCAGAACTCTTGAAAGTCTTAGGTGGTGTTTTCCGGAAAACAACCTCTGATGCCTCTGTCTCCTTTCCTTTTTATTTATTTATTTTATAACGTGATCAAATGGCTACAAGGTGGTGCATGAATCTACACAAAGCTTAATTAAATTCTTGCTCACCGAGGAAGTGTTTCTTAGAAAGATGGCTCTGCCTATGGTATCAAACATCACCGAGATCACAATGATTCCCTTGCATTTGCACATGGCTGGTAACAAGCTCTCCACATAAACAGGCAGTCAGATGAAGTCAGTTATCTCAAAAGGTGTTTGTGTCCCATTAGCATCTGTATCTGTCTTGATTTTACACTCTCATAGCAAAGCGAGCAGCAGACTGAGCAGACCAGAGTCCCTCCTGATCAGATTGCTGTCTGGAAACAGTCATTTTTGGAAAATCACAAGAGAATCACCTACCACTATCACAGGTATATTCGTGAGATAGCCAGAGCACACATTTAAATGCTCAACCATGAAGCACATCTGCCAGAAAGCTCTCCAAATGCACAAAATAACTTCTTGGTGCAGTGTCCCTGCACTAGGCACTAACCGTGTCCCAGGTACTCTGACAATTACTGCAGACAAACATGCAGATAGAAAAGCAGGTGTTACGTGTATTTTCTTGGATCAAGGATAGATTCTAATGATGGGGCCTCATTGTTGCCTCCGTTCTGACTGTTCAGAAGAGGTGGTATTTTCTGTAAAAAGGAGGTTTATTAAATAAATATACTCCTTTCTTTCCACACACATTCCCCAGTTACTAACCATATGCATAACATACATTAGTCATGGGTGATATTATATTAAATGAAACAAAAGTACCCTTGCTTTTAACAGGAGAGACCTAAGCTAATCAAATCAAGGGTACAGGCATATACTGAGGACAGTGAGGACATCAGATGTAGATCTATATTCAAATTGTCATGCTTTTATGCAAGTTCCAGGTATTCTGCTGGGGCAGAATGGTGCACTGCTAGTGGAATCAAATTAAGAGAGGGCCACAGAGCCCTCTGATCTGCTCCTGCTTAAATTAGTGCAGCTTCTTCTATCACACAAGGTACTGACATCATTTCTATTCAGTTGCATGCTCCCCAGGCTCCTTAATACAGCTTCGGGGATTAAATGTTTCCCAATAGACAATGCAGGTGTCACTTCTGAGAAACGTGCACACTCTGTTAACACTAAAGGTGGCAGCCAATTCTGGAACTATAATTGGAGCTTTTCTTCTCCATTCCAGTTGCATGATTTCTCTTTCTCTTCAATGACTTCCCTAACTTTATAAATGAATACAAAGGCTCAGCTTCATGCTGCAGCAATGATATTTGCTTAATTCCTTTAGCCATCAGTAGAGTAGGAGTAATGCACTCTATCAGCTCATTGTGTGTGTGTGTGTGTGTGTGTGTGTGTGTGTGCATATGTGTGTGGGGCATAATGCAGATAATACATCTAGGAGAGTCCACCTGAAAGCGCATTTGTGTTTATTTAAAGATTTAAATAACACAAGCAAAGCAATGACTTTTGAGTCTAAAATAATCCCCAGAGCTGGTTGTTCTCATGGCCCATTTGCACATGAATGTGGTCACTGGTCTTTAATTTTGATTCTGGGTTTAAGATGACATATGCTTAAGGAAATGTACTACATGCAGTTCTAGAATTTGCTTTAGCCAAATTCAAATTCTGTGTGGCGTTAACTCATTTGTTTTTCATTAAGTTCTTTATTAACAACCAAATCCCTTGATTATTACACTTCTCTGAACTTTCTTGTTAATCTTACTTACAAGTCACATAATGCCTGAATACATTTCTCTGAAATGTTGTTGAGATAAAAAAGCTGACAGTGACAGTAATTAACTTCTAAATAAATATTGAAATGAGAGGGCATTGTAGAGATCCCCCACACAATGGAGATGTGACCAATTCTTTAGGGCATTACGCTGCCCGTTTGTCCACGTTTGGGGTGAGGACAGCTCAGTCACTGACATCAGAAGATGTTCTTTTATAACTTTTAGTCTGTTTAGTCTCTTTCTCTAGTTCTTGATTTGAGCTAAAACACATATTTTGTAGAGTGTTTTTCACACATTTGGACAATTACCCTGTCCGATTCTCTACAACATACTGGCATCTCTAAATTCTCCTTAGGTGGGGACCAAATTCAGCGGCTTCCTTTTCCGACCTCCCGCTCCAACAGGCAGATCCTCACACACGGCGGATGGAAACCCAAATCATTCTTCGTATTTTTGTGTTGAATTGAGTTTCATTTGAGCACGAGATATTTATGTCACACAAAAACTGTGAACATGCCACGTGATTGGCTGAGGTCACCTTAATATAAGAATAAAAGAAAACAGACACTGGCACAAGTGCGAAGTCCAGCATCTAATAGACAGGTTTGACTCTGACTGTGATTAGGAATAGCTTTGGAAAAACTACTTAATATCATGCATTCTTAATGAAATGCAGGTAAAACAGAGTTTCTATGATGAGACACTGCAATTATTATATGGTATATTTGAAGTAAATTGCTGAACTTGGGGCTGAGCAATTGTTGAATCACCTGCACCTCTGACAGTCTTCGTTAGGAGTTCAGGTGAGACATCTCTGAGTTGTGGCACTTTGGGGAAACTTCCAGACAGAGTTAAGCTCAGTGTAACTTTACTGACCTAGATTTACCTGCACGCCTTGACTTGGTTCTCTGTAGTAACAGTGGTAAGAGTGTGGAGGCTGAAGTTGGTTTCTCAGGGGAGTCTTGTTTTTTCCATCCCCAGAGGGCGCTGGCTGCTGTTTTGATCTGACTCTTTCCCATCACCTGCAGCCATCTCCTAGAGAACAGGTGTGCCAGGTGACTGGCACACACTCTGCCTTTCATTAGCTCTTTTTCTCACATGAAAACAGGTGCCTCCGGGGGATAAATTCCAAAATGCTTTTGGAAGAAGTCAACTCCAAAGAATGTTTTTGGAACAGGCCAACTACAAGATGCCTGAGCTTCGATGCACACAACTACATATGGGAAACACGCTGCAGAAGTAACAAGGCAGATGGCACAGGTGACTCCCTGGAGGCACTGGGGAGATGACTGCTATGGCAGAGCGAGGTGCTCATGTTCCGGGGTGTGGGTTAGAGTGCGTAGGTGAAGAAGAACATTTGAAGGAATCCTCTCTGGTCATTCAGTTTAAGATTAAGCTTCTAGGGAGCTAAGCTAACTCTGATGGTGTGTGTGTGTGTGTGTGTGTACACGTGCATGTGATGCCGAACATCAGGAAAATAGAATTTGCAAGAGGTCACAGGGTCTCTTCTGTCCCACTGATTAAAAATTAATTCAAACAGGGAAATGCTGGAACAAATAAGCACACACATTGATGCGTGTGCTGGGCATGTAGCACACAGGACCAAGGGCACACTGGAGACACCACTGCATTGGCTGCGAGGTTCCTCCAGTTTCCATTCTGGTCCTGCCACTCCTCTTTGAGATCTGCAGCAGGAGTTTTCAAAAGTGGTCCTGGCCAGGCAGCACTATCACCTGATGATGTGTTACAGGCACAGATGTCCAGGCCTTGCCCTGTATGCACAGCTGAAATGTGCTGGATGTGAGGTCTGCGAAACTGTTTCAGCAAAGTCTCCACATCAGTTTGAGAACCTATGAAGTGATCCTGGTAAAATGCTCTGCACGCACACTCTTTGCAGAACACACACATTGTGTGTTCTATCAGCATGGAATGGAGGAGCTCCTGAGTCAGAGATTTTCAACCACCGATCAAAACACCTCTTAGTACCTTTTTCCTGGACCTGCATGTCCCTCCACAGCCTATCCACACACAAGACAAACTGACTGGGAATCAAGGCTCAGGATCTCGATGGGGTCTATGAAAAGCATTCTTAGGCTTCAGAGAGCATTTTGTTTTTCCCCTTGGTGAGGACCATGACACCATTTGGGGACCTCTGTGTTCGGTTAGCTCGTGCCAGGGATATCTGGTTACCAGCTGAAAATGTGTTCCTTCTTTCTCCTGCTTTACAGGAAGCTGTCAAAGGGCTCTTGTCCTAGGTCACCAGCTAAATGCATTTGATGGTGGCACTGAGACAGATGCTTCTCCACACAGTATACAAAACTTTGTTCTAGTTATTAGGCCTTAAATTAATCTAGTTTGAAGGTGGAGATAGAAATGGTAGAACCAAGAGATTTTTTAAATGTTAAGACAGAGTTTGAAACCTCTTGATATCTAGAAGGTGAGAAGAATCATTTAGATAGAAAATTAGCAAAACTTGGAAGATGATATTGGGAAGATAAAAGCAAGCATGTAGATCATCTCACCGCCTAATTGTACCTTCTTCAGAGAAATGTGTCCACAGGATCTTGGAGGGATCAATTTCTCCTAAAGGAAGTCGAACTGGCACTTTTAATCTCCTAGCTCTCTGCTGTCCTTGCCTGGGATTTATTTCTCTATCCATTTTCCAATCTTGTTTCTCTAAATTCAAATACTTCCCAAGTCCTAACCTATGATTTTTATGTGCAGTCATTTATAATTTTTCATTTCTCTCCTAACATTTTTCTCTCTGCATGTCAGAGTCACCCCTCCCTCATTTTCCTTGCTGCTATTACATTTAATCATGTTTACCATTTATTCGGTAAATGTGCTCTCTATGAGAACCATATATGAGATGTCATTTCTGTGATGATACTTGGGCACCCATTCAGAAAATACTGCTTCTCCATCTCTTTGGGCAGTTCTCACAAATTATTCCCACATAATGTTGATTAATTTGTAATCAGCATTTTTAAAAGCAGAATTCCATCTGTTGCTTGAAAAAAAACCTTTTAGATCATTTGGCAGAAAAAAAAAAACTTTAGATCATTTGGCAGTGACATGCATTCTTAAAATAAAGAATTAAACATGCTTAAAATGGAATGATAGAGGTACCTTTTCAGTGAAGTACAAGTTTTGTTTTCAGGCTCTTTATAATTTTTGTCAGTTTTCATGGTCTGCTCACTTCATCCTTCAATATCTATAAAAAACCTTGTATAATGTATGTGGTAAAATAGTTCATTGTATTCTGTACAAATAATTAAAATTCATCGAGTCTGCAAGCTTTTATATTGTGCTTACTGCAAGGTCATGAGCTACCAGGCGAAGGGTGCTGGACAAGAATTCAGAGGGCGAAGGTTGTTTTTCTTGTCTACTGCTTCACTACTTCTCTCCCTGCTTTCTTCCCTCCCACCTGCCATGTTCTTTTTCTCTTCTTTTTTCTCTTCCTTTCTCTTAAAACACTGTTTAAAGATTTGTTTTCATTATGTCTATTTAAGATGTAAAACATGATGTTTTGATACAAGTACACACAGTGAAATGGCCACGCAAACAAATTAGCAAGTCTACCTCTGCCACGGTTGTCTCAGCGGGAGTGTGCTGAGAGCACCTGGAGTCCACTCTCTCAGCAGATTTCCAGCGCGTCGTACAATACCTCCAACGGCAGTGCTCGTTCGCGTGCACCTGTAACCTCGCTCATCCTACAGAACCGCCCCTTCGGACCCTTTGACGACACCTTCCTGTTCTGTTTCTATGTAGCGTTTTTGTTGATGCCACCTATAGGTGACACTATGTGGCATTTGCATTTTGTGCCTGCTACACTTCACTTAGATTAATGTCCTCCAAGTTCACCCGTATTGCTTCAAATGGCTGGATCTTCTTTATCAAAGTTTGATACTATTGCTACAGTTCCTTTATTCATTTCATCTATTGATGGACACTTAGATTGTTTTCTTGAGCACTGTAAATAAAATTTCAGTGAACATGGAAGTGAGTATTTCTGTATTTCTATTTCCCCTCTACTTTGGATGGGAATGTGGATGGTAGCTGACCTATCTAGGTGTCAGTTTTGATCCTAAAATATGACCTGCCACTCCTACTTCCCATGACTCTGGGAATCAAATCATGTGACATACATGAGGTAGCACTGTGCATTATTATACATGATTCCCTACTGGACAGTACCACTTGGAGACAATGGATCTATCTCAAAGTATACTCTGAACTCATTGCCTTCCACAAACCTTCCCCTCTGTATGTCTTCTTTCAGTAAAAATTACACCGAAAGAAACTCAGATGTTATCCTTAGTTCCTTAATTTCCCTCAACAATTTTTATGGTTGAAACATTGTGTCAATTTGAGAAGTTTAGAAGTTTAACTGAGAGACTCAGCAGGAAACCAGGATCCTTATTTTGCAAATACCCACATCATGTGCAAGAGGAGGCCAAGGAGATTTTGTGAGTACTACACCAGCCCAGGGTGGGGTGCTATATAAAATATAAGGGAGGAGAAGAGGCTTGTTACCCCCTTTTGCTCTGGCTGATGCTTTGAAACTTTGCCCCAGTGCCATGCCACCCTGCCTTGGAGCCAATTGATTATGGACTGAAACCTCCACAGTGAGCTAAATAAATCTTTCCTTCCTTAATTTTGGGTGTTGGGTATTTTGTCCCAGCAGTGAGAGAAAAGTAACTCAGACAACAATCATATCTAGTCAATCAAGAATTCTTAAAGACTCTATTACTGGCTTTTTTCTCTAATCTATTTCCTCTTAATTCTAGCTGTAATTAACTTAGCCATATAGTTCTTGTACAGACCAGATTGACAATGCAACTTCTTAATCCTTGTCTCACTGCTAGTCCTGCAGTCTAGCAATCCAATTTTTTTTTTTCACAGAATGAACTGGGAACAGAGTGAGGCTTTTATATTGCAAATACAGTCCTTTTTATTCTTCTTCAAATCATGCAATGACTTCCTCCTGCTTTTAAAATCTGATCTAAACACATCAAGAAACCTTCAAGACTATTCTCCACTGGCTTCTAATTATGTGGCATCTTTCTCGTTCCTTCCTATATGCCAGTGTTTTCTCTCAATTGTTAAACTTTGTTGTCTTCTGTCTTCCTGATTACTTTCTCTGCAGTCAACTTCCACCTCAGTTTTCCACTGTATCTCATCAAATCCTACTCATTTGAGTTTAACTATTATTTTCCATGGACAGCATTCTGATTCTCTGGATCCTGTTACTGTTTGTCTTCACAGCCTGTTGTTTCCTACATAAGTCTTTCTGTAAAAAATTAACAATGGTTAATACATTGTGTATTGTTATCTTCAAAGTAGTTGCTCAGATTACAAGATATAGGCATGCATAATTGATCAAACAATATAAGCACAAGCCAAACCATTGTTTTCAATGAATTAATATTGATTTTAATTACTTATTTAAACACCTTTCTCCAGAAGTACAAAAATAATCCATGCAAAGGAGATAATACCTATCTTGCTCATCGGTGTTTCTCCGGTGTCTCATATGGTACATGATAAACATCTGTTGCATAAATGGATTGTTATAATTATCCAAATGAAAGTGAGACATGGTTTCTTCCTTCCAGAAGCTTAACATAATTAAATGCTGACAAATCACTATGATGGGAGGCAATATATGATAAGCACATGGATGGCAGCAATAAAGGTAATAAGAAGACAATAATGATCTTCATAGAGTACTCACTCTTCTAGGTGTATATTAAGCCTTTAATTCCCGCAACAGCATGACAACTTTAAAGTCTTCATTCTCATATAAATCTAAAAGGTGTTGGACTCTGAGCTGTTTGGTTTTAGAGTTTATGTTCTTAGCCACAGGGCCACATTGACTCCTTCACTAAATGATCAATGCACATTCATAAGAGGAATGAGGTGACAAAGAAATGAAAAAGATGAGACATTAAAAAAAGCAGAGTAGATGAAGGAGAGAGGAGAAAAGAGTAGAGAAAGCAAACAATACAGGTAAGAGTATATCTATTATGCAAATGAAATATGAGTCGTGTTTGGGCATATGTGGGCAAAAAACAGTTGTGCAAAAATTGATGTTGGCAGGGACAAAGAACCACAGAACCCCGAGTGGTGGGAGAAGAACAATTCATCTTGTTCCAGTCAAAACCTCTCATCTGAATTCCAAATACTCAAAAGAAATCATCGACTGCACTCTCCACTGAGACACTTCAAGAGCACATAACTCAGCGG
>RJWM01015291.1:0-48251 GCA_004363535.1 Dasyprocta punctata
GTTCACTGAAGAAAATCTTGATAATGGAGAAGATAATAAAGAAAAGGATAATGTCAATACTCAGTCTGCTTCCTCCCACAAATATTTCAATATATAGGTTGAATGAGGATACACACGTTCTAAACTATAATCTATTTTTTCACTTAGCATGATCCCATGACTACTTTACCACATCCCTAACCGTTTTCCAAAAACTCCAGTTTTAACAATGCACCCAATGTAATCTCTAACTAATGTCTTATTAGACATTCAGGCTATTTTTATTTTTTCATTATAAATAATTTTATGATAGTTACCTCATGTGCCTAATTATTACCTTGGAGCATATGGATAGATCTAGAATTTCTGAGTGAAGGATATGAACATTTTCAGGAGAGACTCCATGTTGAATTGTGGCCTAAAAACGTGCAAGGCTCAGGGTGTGGCTTAGCTGCAGACCAGCAGAATTTACTTGCCCAGAAAAGACAAGTCGTGCTGGTCTTTGGGGAGTCTAAGGATGGAAAGTGAGAAGGGCAACCGTTCCACATTGAGGTCTGGCAGTATACCCAACACACCCCTGAGTAGATTTCTCTTTTTTTCATTGAAATAACTGGAAAGAGCAGATCAAGAAGTAGACAAACAAAAATAAATTAAAAGTCACCTTAGGGTCATGGACTTTTTGAAAATATGATGGTCATATTTTCCTCAAATAAATATACTCATTTTCCAAATTTTCCATATAATTTCAAGGAGAAGGCCCAAATTCATTCTTCAATCTCCTAATTGAGATTAATTCAGTGGAATTCATAGGTGAAAAGGAATGAAATGCTGGTAGATGTAAACACAGGATACTGCCTTCAAAAGAACCCTTCACCTGAATTTAGGACACTCAGGTGAGGGCACTCAGTGGTGAGGTCATGCAGACTAAGACCAAAAATTCAAAATGTGCTTTTATAAGGACATGGGAGAAGGGCCAATAAGTGTATTAAACAGTGGCCCTCAAAGCTCCCTCATTAAAGTACAGACAGCTAGACTCCATTCCAGATCCAGTAGGTCTCAGCTGGGCTTCAGAATTTGCATTTCTAACAAGTGCCTAGGAAATACCGATGTCACTGGTCCAGCAAGCTCGTATTAGCTATCAATTTAAACTTATTACTGAAAACTATATGATGGCATAGTACAGAATCACTGGAAATTATGTAGAAAAATGTTATTACCATAGAAAGATATTCACAAAAAACAAACAACATCAACAAAAAGCAGGCTGTATAGGATCATGCACAATATAATTCTGGATTGGGGTGGGGTGTAAAAGCAAAAATAGCTACATGTGTATTCATATACCTATCTAAACTTATGGATTTACATAGATGTGTGAACTTAGGCATAGGTACAGATAAGAATATAGGTATGTACTTAGACATGGATATGAATAAGGATGTGTATGTAAACATGGGTATGGATATGTGTATGGATATGAATATAGAGTTAGCATCCTTTTCTCTGAGTTTTGAGATTGTGGCTGTCTTGCTTGTGTTAGTTTTGCCCTTCTGCATTTTCTGCCTTTACACCTCTGAACATAAATTGTTTTCATTATAAGATAATAAAAGGTCCTTGCAATCACTGAAAACAACAGAAGACTGTCATCACTTAGGGCCCAAGTATCCCCACCCCCACAGAGAGGGAGCTTGTCGCAAGTTCTCAGAGATTTGGGGGAGGACAAAGGCCCCACCTGAGGACCTAAAGCAGGTGAGAGGGACACCCTAGTCAATTCATTCAAGTGTAGTGTCTACCCTCCCTGCCTCCACTAACTGAAATCTACAGCCCCAGCCAGGGCTGTGTTGGACAGCTCTCCTCCGCCAAGCTGAAGCTGGGGTGGTGGGCAGGTGCTGTCTCCCCACCTCAGCTGCCTGCTTGCTCCCCAGGGCAGCAGCCTTAGCACACAGTAGGCTGCGTGACAGAGACAGGTCTCCCCAGGCTGCTTTCTGAGGTGGGGGCTGCTTCAGTGTGGTGGGGACCGAATGTAAGCACTGCATTCGACCATCCTAAAATCCCTTCAAGAACTAGCAGCATGTGTTCTTGGATTTTCTTCAGCTGCTCCCAAAATGACTTTCTGAGAACTACTTATGCTGGGACTCTTGGCATTTGTTTTCACAGATCAAAAGGAATTGGGATTAAAAACAGTGACACAGTTATTTTTTGTTTTCTTGTTCAATAAATGTATTTTATTCTAGTCTGCTTTCCTGTAAAATTTTGTTTCTAAACCAAAAGGGATCTGAGTAATTTTAAGTGACTTCAGCATTGACCCAGTTCAGTTCTTGTGAATTGAAGAATGAAACATTAATAGTATTGATTATGATCTTATATCCTAAAGATGCATGTATATGTAAATGTGTACCTGCACATACATGTTTACTATATATATATATATATATATATATATATATATACATGCATATATTGTCAATCAATCTTTCTTGGGAATGACTGAGATTATAGTCTTTCTATATTATGGCATTTAAATATTTTTTAACAATAGAATAGACAGATAGATGGATAAATGTATGATAAAGCAATTATAGTACAATGTTCATGGTAGGCCACCATAAAATTTTTTCAACTTCAACAGATTTTTATAAATTTTATCATTTTAGTTTGGGGAGAATTGATTTGTATTATGAAATAATAGATATAACAGATAATAACTAAGGTTTTACAAAATTATCAATGTCCTTATGTACCAACAGAAGATGCAGGTGACCTACAGGACCTCATTTTTTAAAATGTCATGATATTTCAAGGCTTGAAAACCACTGCCATAAAGAAGTGGCATGGGGAATTCCTTTGAATCCAGTGGTAAGAGTTTCCCAGGAGTGAAATAAGATTGTTGGTTGTCTTGGGCAAGGTCTTCAATGAATTTTCCCAGGAAAAAGAAAAACAGCCACTACAAAATTGTTACCTATTCTCAGGCTAAGTGGTTGGCTATGGTGTCTAAGCTACTACAGTTCTGGATTTCTCTCTTGAAATTTCACACATGATTTTCTAAATCAAGGAATTCTTTGCTTAAGAGGCTCACCTGCTGTCCTACCAGTCCTGCAAAATGAGCATACAGGCATATGGGGGACACGCAGGGTGTCAGTTAATGGCCTGTGTTTGGGGAACTCTAACTACCCATCTCCTTACCCGTCTGGGTCATGCAGAACCTGAATGCCTTTGAGAGATCTAATTGTTTAAGTAACATATCTAGAATTAAGAATGTGTTAAAACTCTATGAATAGCTATGTAGCTGGACTGGACAGGTAATGTTAAATGTTGCTGGATTTGTTAGGGTTCTATAAACTAACTATTAGCAAAGGTGAAGTACATATTAAACCAGATAGTATGTGCAGAATAAAATGAACGTGGGTTATTGCCCGAGAATTTAGCTAGTGCACTTTCCCCTCTGTACACTATGAGATGGTAGCCAGCAAAAGGGTCTCCAGATGGGGGTGTCAGAAAAGGGGAACAGGTTATGGGGTCTGAGCAGGGAGTGAGTCCGGGTAGTTTCCCATTGAGCCTCTGAACATTCTCCACTAATGCTTTTGCTTTGTGATACTCTAAGCATTTTTTCTTACAGAGGATTTCAGCTGCTGGATTCCCCTAAAGGTACTTTAATACCTGTGCTGGAGAACATTCACTTCATAGAGAAATTAAATACATAAATTAATAGACGCCTCTTCAGAAAGCCTTTCAAATAGGGAGTCCAGCTGCTTCAGGGACTCTGCAGTCAATAGGTCAGGGCCTCGGCTAATGTATAGGGAAAGGCAAAAGAGGGATTAAAACATTCCATGAGATTTAGCAGAGTTCACCAGTTATGTCCTCAGATTTAACCACTTAGGTGACTATTCACCTTTGTCGGGGAATGCCTGAGAGTTACGCTGAGGGCTTGCCAAAAACCGAGGCACAGATGCAAATAAGACCAGTCCTGCTTTCCTTTTCACTCTTGGTCAAGGGCTTGACTGATGAGTTCAGAAGCTGTTGGAGGAGGAGAAGGAGAAGAAGTGGAAGAGGAGGAGCATCTAACCAGAATTACACGTGGATGTCTGATCCTGGAGGCTTTCTGAATTTCACTTGTCCTCTTCAAAGAAGAGGAAAGAATGTGACTCTCAGGCTGTGTCTCTGACATCAGTGCGTTGGACAGACTTCTGGGTGTTTGATGAAAAATTACTTTTAAACATACAAGCCTTTTGCTTCAGAACCTCTGAGATTGCAGAATTCTGCCCCAGAGGCTTGAAAGCTTCACTGAGTAGACAGAGCAGCTGTGGTAACCCCCTGCTCTTCTCTGGATGGACTTTGCAGATAGGTTTAATATAAGATCATTTGCAAACTGTTAGCTGCTTTTACCATCTGATAGGTAATCTGGCTTTAGAGTCTGAGTCCCTTCAACAAGGGGCATCAGCAATTCTTGCAAAAGTGGAAAAACTCAATGTTTGCTAAACACCTAGGAGAGCAGTGTTTCACTCCCTCTTCCCGATGCTCCAAATTGGCATCCAGCTCCTGCTACCTCCACGCTCCATAGCACCATAAAAGCCTCAGTGGAAGGAGACTCCCAAGCCTACACACACTCAGCTGGTGTGCCCAGTTCACAGATGAGGTACTTGAGGCCTACACCAGGACAACTCTTGTCCAGTTACATGGTACTGGCTTCAGTAAATTAAGGAGGTTGCATGTGTTTTTATTGGCATATTCTTTTCTGAAGAGATTTAGATGAGATGTTCAAATTGGATTGCAGAATTGTAACAGATTCCTCTAAGAAAATATAAGTACTTTGCCTGCGTGGCGGGATGTCTCCATCTGTGGGTAGGAGGGGTCTGACACATCCCCAGTGGGAATGTTAACTCCAGATAACTCCTTCAGGATTATCTCACTTGGATCTTGACCTCCCTGAATGTCCATGCACAAGTCTTTCATTCCCTCTAAAATGCTCCACTTCTAGAAAATATAAAGCATTTCTCTTATGCATCTCATACCTCTAGGAGAAATATTTACAAAGTACATGCAAAAGCAATAATTAAATATTAGCCTTTTTAAGGGCAAAACATTGGGAAAGATAGAAAGGAACCAAGATAATTCCTTATTGTTTTCTTTTTCTAGAAGACCCAGAGAGTTTTGTGGACTTTTGTTTTACAGCAGTACTTCTTTGCATTTGCCTGAGTCAAAAGACCCTTCAGGGATGTTTGTGAAGCTATGAAACCCCGAATTCCTGGGTCCCTCCTAGACCCACCTAAACACCTTCATCCCCAGCTGAGACTTGAAAGTTTGCCATTTTAAGACTTTCCGTCCAAATGACCTTTGTTATGAAATAAATTGGGGGAACTCATCAAATTTCCAACTTTGAAAGTACCTTACCTGACAAAACAAATCTCTCTAAAATTTGGGAGTGATCATGTTTTAGCAGCAAGATTTAGGGGTTAAGATGCGTAGGTAAATAGAATCAAATTCATTTCACAATATTGTGCTGTCACACATTTAATCTGTGACTATGTTTGAATAAAAGTCTTTCAAAACATCACTGAGGATTTCTCTTCCCATGGGATCATGTGAAACAAAGCCAATTCCTGGGCACTCTTTCTCATCTATCTTTCCTGTGCAAAACTCAGAATAAAAGACATTTGCGAGTTGCCATTTTGAAAGGAGGCTTCTACAAGTAAGTGATCTTTGCCAAACTCCCATCCTGGGTACCCTTGCCCAGCTTCTTCCATCTATGACTGCCCTTCCTACAGGTGCCAGGTCTACCAAGAAAATGATGCCCACATCCAAAAGAGAAAGCCCACTGGGTGCAATTCGCAAATGGAGCTCCATCTTGCTGGTGGGTCGTCTTGTTAATGAATTCCACTGCCCTCCACTCTGAAAGGGAGATCTTGTTTGCTCCACAGGGGACCGGAAAATGCACTGTGTGTTCCGAAGGGAATAGGGACTATTTGTGCAAGCCCAGCCCCAGTCCCTGAATTATTTTAATTGCAGCCCAGCGGTGCCAAGGTGCTGAAGCACCCCCTTAGGCTGAGTGCTTAGCTAGGAGGTACTGAATTAAACTGTCAGAACATGCAGAAAAATTGCAACGCGGCCTGTCAACAACATTTGTTAAGAGACACGGGTGAGGCTGGTGACTTGTGGAGAAAAAGAGCTGCTTGTGCAGAGCCATCAAAGCACAGCCTGGAACTAATGGGGTATTCAGAGGTCTTGTTCTACTTCATTGGTCAAAGCCAACATGAGCCTGTAAGATTTGGGGCCGTTTGCTGTTTATTACTATGGTAATAAAGGCCACTTAAAGATACAAGCCCATCTTGTATTGGCTCAGACCCAAAGCTTCTTTGCTAAATCGGATCACTAGGGTTTCATGTCTCAGGTTCTTTAAAACAATCTCCTTTAAAAACAAATCTAGAAAAATTAAGACTCCTATTAAAGGATGACATAATGATCTTGATCTTATTTATCTGTGGCTAATTTCTTTGTTTAACATCTGCCCTCGGAGAGTCGGTGTTGTGTGCCAGCTTGGCTAGCCACAGTTTGCAGTTATTCCATCAAAAGAGAGTCACGGTGTTGTTGGAAGGTGTTTTGTGGAGGTGCCTGAAGCTCACAGTTAACTCACTTATAGTAAGGGAGAATATCGCAGCTAAGCTAGGCTTTAAAAGGAGAACTGAGCCATTCCTGGAGAAAAAAAGACTTGCACTGTAGTTGGTAGTGGCTGTCAAGGGCATGCTGGGAGCCTCAGGTCTGGCAGCCCACAGCACTGATTTCAGACTGGCACGGACAACCTTACAATTGGGAAAGCTGATTCCTTGCAATAAGTCTCTTTCTCTCTATTTCCCACCGGCTGTTTCTCTGACTGACCCTGGCTGGTCTGTGTCCCCAGAAAGTCCCTTGTCCTTCATGCTTCAGCCAAATAGCTTCTAGGTGGAAGTCTCCAAGTGGAGATCCATGAACTGCAAAGGGTTCATGTTGTTTCTGGCCCATACTTATGAATCTGGTGCCATATGTTAAAGATAAAAATGAGCAGAATTAGATACCAACATTTAAATGTTTCAGACACACATACACACACACACACACACACATACACGCACACATCCCTGCATTTCTAGTTTCTCTTGGAAAACTGAGAGGATCTGGCTACTCTGCTACATATCCCTATGTGACAAGGAGCTAGACTCCTTCTGGCAGAGTGCATTTCTGCAGCTTACCACACTCTCTACCACCCGCTACTGTCTCCTCAGCAGTGAGCCTTACTGTCACAGGCCTGGACACATTCTTACTGTAAAGACAACTGTGAAAGTTTTACCATACCTGCTATCAAAAATCGAAAATTTAGAAGGTAGAAAGAAGGGGCTATATATTTCAAGAAAAAAGTGGAAGATCGTGTTTTGTTTTGTTTTTTTCCCCAGAAATAAAGCCTGTTTCTCTGCCTTCTGTTTTCCAACAAAGTGTATCTGGGTTATCATGTACCTCAGCCACTTATGGGGAGTTTCCTGATAGGCATGTGATGTTGGTAATTCTTTCTTAAATAATCGCATATTTTAGGAAAAATTCACTCTGAAACAATTCTTTTTTTTCTCTTTAACTGAAGAAAAGCCCAACGTGATCACAGGGCCAGTTCGCTCAACACACAGGAACGCTGTAAAAATTGCTTTTGGAGAAATTCACTGAAATGTGACCGGGGGTTCCAAGGCAGGGATGAGGTAGATCCCAGTGCCCCTATTTCCAGGCAATCCTTGCGTGCACTTTTTTTGCCCATGGTGATCCTTGATGGCTTAGTTAATGAGGTTTCTCCTGGCTAAGAAGCAAGAAATGTGGGCCCGGAGAAAAAGCTTTTCCTTGGGAGTCCGGGTATTTGTGTTCAACCTCTGTTCTCTGTTTGGGGAAGACATTTTCCTCCTTTATGAAGTAAGTGTGGTCCCCGACATGACGGTGCCTCTGCTTGGAGGACCCAGGGTCCCATCCAGGATGGGCTAAGCATGTCCATCTGGAGGTGAAGCTCGGAATTCATCTGCCTGCTCCACGGTTCCCAGATGATCCTGCTGAACAGACAAGTTTGGAATTTGCTGGACTAGAAAGTATCTCAAGTTTCTCCCAGCTCAAAAACTTGATGTACCTCAGAATCAAATTCTGCGGGCACCTCTCTCGACAGTGAGCAGGCAGAGCTCCAAGCGTATTAATGCTTTGGGGCCACTGGGATATGATTTTAAAGACTTGAAGCATTGCCATGCTGCCTTAGTCACCTGGCACGACCTGACTTATCATTTTGCCTGTAATTTATGTGGCCTGGTGGTTTGGAAATGCACTCCAAGTTCAGGTCCAGGGCAGATTCAATGGTCAAAACCAATAGATTGGAAATGTGATAGCCTGAGGAAAGACTCGGACCTCCTCAATTCCCAATCGGAAAGCCCCTGCCCTCATTTGGCCAGTGCCAACAGCTTGGGCGAGAACCCTCCCCCCCAAAGGGAAAGATGATCACCTTTCCTAAATAATGGATGGAAAGTCCCCTTTGTCCTCCGCGGATGATTTGGAAAGAGAATTGATTTGCAGTGTTCACCCAGCACACCGACCTAACCCCCTCCAGAGTCCGTTTTTGAATATCATCACATGGAAACTGAGGGCGCCCTTTCTGGTTGTCAGTAGGGGTTGGTTACGTTTTTTTCCTAATGCTGACAAAAGGCGTTCGGAAGTGTGTGGAGCATTTGATAGCATGGTGATGCCACAGACAGAAAAATATGGATTTTGCTTTTATCATGTGTGACTATTAGATCACAGTGTTGGTTACAATAAATTATCACTTTCAGTCCCTGCTAATTGCTAGAATCTTCTGCCATGGGCTGTATTAATATTGGCAAAAAAAAAAAAAAAGTTTTGGAGCCAAATACAAATATGCATCCTGCTGGATTGTGAATGGCATCTCGGCTCTTGAACAAATGCCTGAGGAAACAGCTGGGGACAAGGGCCTGGGAATCAGAGGCGTCATTATGCACTTGCTGAGAAAAACAGGCTCTTTATGAGAGACAATTCTGCCTTCTCTGTGTAACTCCCGACCCACGGCAGCCTCTACCTCCACAGATTCCTGCTGATGTCCAGGATCCTCAGGGTGTAACCGAGCCAGGTAGAATAATTTGATTTAAAGTTTTGTTTTGCTTTGTTTTTAATGTTAAAAAAAAAAAACCCAGCCTGATCCTTTAAATGAAGAGCTACTGATTTGCCTTCTAAGGGAAGCACGGGTTCAGGCTTCTCCCTGGCCCTCTCTGCACCCCGATTCTTCCTCCTCCCCAGATGATATGGACCCCAGTGAAACCTGCTGGGCATAGATCTGTTTTAGGTTCCTTCTCCTTATTCGATAGAAATCAAGCTCTGCCTTAGAAAGTGCGAGTATTTGCTAAGCACCTACTAGGCTCCTGGCCTGGGATGTATGGGTGGTGACAGGGGACAGAACACCTGGCCTTTGGAGCCCGCATTCTCACAGAGGGGAGAGGAAAGAAGAGGAGTAAGTAGCTGTCAGTATGCTCACGCCAGGGTGCACGTGATAAGGGGAAATAAGGCAGGTGATGGGGACAGGAGGTGGTGGAGCTGGGAGGACAACGTGCCGTACCTGGTTCTCTGCAGGGACAGAGGACAATAGCTGGAACACAGTGGGCCGGGGGGAGAGCCAAGGAGCTGAGAACAGCCCTGGGGAGAGGGGAAAGCACACAGGAGCTCACAGGCCTTGTCAAGGCCGGGGCTGCACTCTGAGTGGAGCAGAGGCCTCTGGAAGGTTTTAGTGGACAGAGGAGAGACGGGGCGAATGCTTTCAACGGAGATGCACACTTTCTGTTGAGAAAGACTGACAGGGGAAAGAGGACTGGGAGATACTTTAAAATGCAGACAGGGCAGTAACCCAGGCAGGAAGGGAGCATCAGGCAAGGGAGAAGTCTGCCTTACCTCGGCGAGCACTCCAGCTCCCACTGGGCACATTTGTTACTTGCCCCCTTTACCAAATTCTATTGAGGAAAGCCCCAGGTCTCTTGGCAAGTGCTATGCCCCAAGAGCCAAGTCTAGGACATAGGCAGCAAGTCATGACTGCCTTTGGAAAATCTGGCAGGTAACAGCCCCCCTCAACTTCCAGGAAGACGTATTTCTGCTAGGTGAATGATAACTACAACTGACTCCGTTTCCTTTATGACCTGTGCCCACTAGCTCCTGTCTGTTTCTCTCCCTCCCCGCTCCTCTCATTTTTCCATCTTTCCTCCATATTTGGAGAGCACAGTTTGACCACAGCCCAAGATAAACAGCAGACACTTTCCACCCGCTTTGCCTACCTGCCACCTAGCTTTGACCTTCCACTGACCATTTATTCTATCTGTGCCTCAATTTCTCAAGGGGAAAAATCAGAATAATGCTGCCCAAAGGAACATCATGAGGATGAATGAGGCAAGAAGAACATGCCAGGAAGCAGTTTGTGCTTCTTAAAGAAATAACTATGAAATAAGGCTGCCTTCTTCCATCTCTCCGTCCTTTCCTGCTGAGGGAGAAAGGCCTGACGGGGTGTGAGGGGAAAACAGCACAGGCCTTGAGAAGCCAGGGACACCTTGAGGAGGCTTCTGGAAGAGACACGCTGGCTATAGGAAGGCAAAGGGCAGAGAATGGCCAAGAAAATTGTGAAGATCATTTTGCTTCAACTTGGGGACCAGAAATTGCCGCAAAGGGACTTAGAAATAAGCCAGCACCAGGAAGCCCTTCCCGTGAGCCCAAAGAGTGCAGGAACTGATGAAGCAGTCTGGCAAATCCCCTCAGCAGCAGTGTGAGCAGAAATCGCTCCAGACGTCCATCTGCTCCCGGTTCATGGCACTCCTGGGGAGAACAGCTCGGACTGTCAGATCAATAAGTATCGGGCTCCTTTAATGAGAGAAATGCTACCATTCTCTTCTTACTGCCTCTCTTATCGTCCTTAAAGGTTTCTTTACATGAAAAAGATTGTTGTGTTTCCCTGTTTGAAGCAGATCTTCAGGTGATCCCTGAGTCCATATGTTAACCTCTACATATTTTAGACCCAGACTTCTAGAAAGAACCAGACTTCCAGAAACTTCTAAAATCTTTTCAAAAAAGACTAGACAAATGTTCGAAAGGGAAACTTGAAAGAGCTGTGTTGTTGCTTGCTTTTATTCGTTTGCTTGGTTTTTTTGTTCTTTAGAATTTAAGAAACACAGATGAGTGTGCAGGGAAGAAGAAAAACGAAAAACCAACCTGTGAGGAATTAAGGAAAGTCGACCCCACCAGAGAGAGGTTGTTTATAAGTGAGGCAGTGAGTTTCTGTGTTTACAGGATTGAGGAGTGTGGGGATGCGGTGAAATCTTTGAGGGCAACCGTTTGTCTGAATTATGCCGCTACTTCCGAGTGATTCATTCTTTCTTCAGTCAGCCAGTTGTCCCAGAGCTTATGCCGGTGACTTTCTCCATTACAGTGCTGAAGGTGACAATGTTCTGGATGATGTCCTTTCCTTCTCTCTTGGAAGGAGGGACACAGAAGGGTGACCAGGAAGCTGTGGTGAGGCCTGATCTAGTCTGAGTCACCAGCTGGCTTCCCCTTAACCCTTTCTGCTTCAAGCCTGTCACTCTCTGGCTGGAGGAGGGGAAGGCAGGAGAGAAAACTATCAATGGTCTGAGAAAGAGGAACAGCATTAACTAATATCTGATTATCCTTTTGATGTTCATTCAAGAGACCACATAGGCTGAGGTCTCCCCTGGCCTCTGACAGGAAGTCTGTGGTAAAATTAACGCCCCAATGTTGGTGGTGGGTGTGGCTGGGCTGCCACTACCCTGGGCGCTGGAGAACCAACCAACGTTTCAGATGAGCCACTCCCCGCCCACCCTGTTCCCTCCCATACTGTTGTGGCTGAGCCACTGTGATTGTAAAATGACTCTTTTCTTCATCAAAAGAAAAAAAAAGTCATCCTCTATATTGCAAGCACAATTTTATGCAAATAAAAGTTTCGTTTAAATTAAACAGAAAAATATTAGGTCAGAATAAGCCATGGAATATTTCTTTTTGATCTTGTAATTGAAAGTACTTGTCTTTTAAATGAGAAAATACAAAGAAAACTACATCCAGAGCCCCATCCTTCAAACACAACTATTACAAATAAATTGGCATTTAGGGTCTTGGTATATATTTTTTTTCCCACTCTAATATCTGCCTCCCTACCTCCTCCCAACCATGCCCTGACTTTTATTTTGTTTTTCTCATAGACCCAAACACATAATCTTTTTGCCTAGTTTTTTTTTTTTTTTTTTTTTTTTTTTTTTTTTTTTTTTTTTTTTTTTTTTTTTTTTTTTTTTTTTTTTTTTTGCCTTAGGAGACACATTCTTTTCTTCCGTGTAGAAGAGTCTACTGGCATCTATATCACAGTGATTTAGACACTCCTGTAGTTTCTTTGTGGCTGGGCGATTACTCGGTAAAAAGTAAAAGGCAGAGTTACATTTGATGATTAAAAGTCATGTGTCCAGTGGGCACAGGAGAACAGGCACAGTTCTGGGTCGGAACCGAGGTCCCACTGCTGAATGCGCGCTGCATGGCCCGAGGATGCGGCACCCAGGATGGGGAGCCAGGGAAGAATGTGCTTTAAAGACCATGGTCATCAGCTCCAGAGACCTCCAAACACCCCTCATCTGTATGTCCAGTCCTGGGGAGATCCCATCCCTGAAAGGCATAGAAATTGATCTCTACTTCCATCACAATTTGTTACCTTTCAGCCAACTTTTCTTTTTTTAAACAGGAAAAAGAACATCACTGGGCTGAATTCGATTAGGCCACAGAGCAGTTACACGACACAGGGACAGGGTGGCCGGTCTCTTCGCTGAGCGGCACTGTGACTCAGAGCCAGCTCCAAAGGACACGGAGCTGGGTTCCCGGGAGGTGAGCAGCACTGCAGATGAGATTTTGATGAACTGAGGTTCGCATCCCAGTTATAGGAGGAATCAGTCATTTGGGAACAAAGAAGTGATACTGCCTCTGGCTTTAAGGACCACAGGCCAAAGGCTACCATTTTGCTGCTGAAATCTCAAGTGAACCAGCACCATTGATTCCTGGCTCCCCAAGGTGTCCCTCTCTTTATCTATTTAGGTTTTAATACCGTTAAAGTCTTATTAACGGGCAGGCTAAGCACACATGTAATGAATTCTGCTAGCCATAAACAGCTCCCTCGACCCAAGAAAAGGACGGAAGCGATCACTTGTACACAGAGCAGCCTCTCGAGTTCTGATGACCTGGAAGCAGAACTGATTTAAATTATGCATTTCTATTTTTTTAAATGTGTGTGTAAAAGCCTTCTTCAGAAAGCAAACTTTGATCTAGCCCCATCCTTAGGGAAGCTTCTTAAACAGATAGGTAAGAAGCAGGTGCTTCTGTCATGCCATAGGATTTGACTTTACAGGCGCTCTCCGGACTGTGCTCCCTTTACTCGCCTTAGAGCACCCTTTCTCCAACGTGAACACAGAG
Organism: Dasyprocta punctata; assembly: GCA_004363535.1. NCBI lineage: Eukaryota > Metazoa > Chordata > Mammalia > Rodentia > Dasyproctidae > Dasyprocta > Dasyprocta punctata. The sequence continues at coordinate 13,474 of RJWM01015291.1, forward strand.
GTTCCAAATCCAAAAGATCACAAACCCCAAGCCAGTGAACCTCACACTGACAAAGGACACAGGTGCTCTGCAAGGAAGCGGATCTATGTGTCTACAGCCCCCAGCCTTCAAGTTCACCTCTAATCACAGAAGCAACAGAAGGGCTTCAAGGCAGGAACGAGGTTACAGAGAAACGTCTGGGATCAAGGCAGCAAAAAGTACGAGGTGAGCGAAAGAAGGGAAAAAAGCCCCCTCGACTGCTTCGCTGGGAGCAGTTTTTGTTTCCACTTTTGTTTTTGGAATTGTTTTGCTTCAGAGGAAAAGGAAAGTTAAAGTGGGGGGAAGGATGTTGTTATGGAACTGGTGGCTGATCATTTGGCAGAATCAGATGAAACCTCAGAAGACTTCCCTGTCTCAATCAAATTAAAGTCCACAGTCCTAAAGGCAAGGACTCCTCAGACTCTCCCTACTGGGCACTGGCCTCAGGATCATGGTACATGCTGTTTCCTCCTCCCCACTCTGCCTCTTTACATAGCTCTGTGTTTACAGGCTGCTCCTACCTAAGGGAAAGTGTCTAGAGTCTCACAGCCTGTCATCCCATCTTCCTCAAAGGCAGGCAAGCATTATCTTGACAGCACTCCTACTTTCCCGGTAGGTCTGGGTTGGTTTCACATCTGCTTTCTCAACTAGGATGAACACTCCCTGAGGGCAAGAGTCTCATTTGTTTATTGAGCACTGCACCAGCAGGAGCTGCACACAGAGGACCTGTGATAAATGGACATTCAGTGAATGAGCAGATGAATGAATGAACCGCTGAATGAGCCATTGGGCTGTGAGCTGTGGATGCCTATAGACACCTGTGTGGCCTGACAGATCCTACACACACACACACACACACACACACACACACACATGCTCGCGCACGTGCATGCACAGGAGGGGACAGACAGGGTGATGTCCCATGGGGCTGGGATCTTAGACTGACCCCGGCCTACTCAGACCCAAGTCAAGAAATGGCTCCTTAGATGCCTTCCAGTAACATCAATTGTTGGTCATAAAACTTCAAAGAAACAGATATATTTATAACTCTATTAAAGCCCTTTTTTCCACACACATTCACCACAGCACTTTCCAACTCGGTTCCCATGAGCAGACTGAAAACAGGCTCCTGCCCACTTCCTGTCGTGGCCGGTTCCTTAACCGCTTCGGTCCTGAAGCTCACCCGGCCCTGCTTTTTTTTTTTTTCCAGTCTTCAGTCTTTCGGTTTGTCTTGGGTTTTCTCAGTTGGGTTTTTCACCCCTTTTCTCATGCACCCGAGCCCCCGCCAAGCCGCCCCCAGATCCAGCATGCCAACATGAAGAACTAAGAACCCCAGGGGTGAACCAGCCCTTCTCAAAACATCCTTCGGAGGGAAAACAAGCAAGCGCCGTGAGGTTTCGCAAGGTCCCCGCCACCAGAATGGCAATCTGTTTACCATGTCTGAAAACTTGAGGGGCTGGAAAGTATTCAGTGAGCACCCCAGTTCCAAGAAGCGATTCCTGTTTTTATTTATGAAGATGGGTATATACTGCTGGTGATGATGACATAGTATTCGCGACCATTTGCCAGGAACATGACCAAAAGGGTTTTCAATTGTGACAAAGATCTTGTAAGATGGAGAACATCTCTGTGTGAAATGCGAGTAAAGAGTCTCGAAAAAACAAACAAACAAACAAACAAAAAGGTCAAGAGAGCTGTTAGGCAGCTGGAGAAATGGCAGAGCCGGCTCCGGTACCTACTTCCTGGATAATTTCCTGATAAACTACATCACTCTCTCGGGATGGAGATGCTCAGCAACAAAAAAACCGCAAGGATCGCGCTTAAAAAGGGGACCAAAGTGCCCCACTTTAGGTCGACTGGGATGGGCTCTATTTTTGATAACAGCTACATATGCAATGCACATTGAGTTCACCATATGAGGGCACAAAATACACAAGTTCGCAAACTATAATCCAACCAGAAAAAAAGTGAATCGTGTAATCCACTCCGCTTCCGGGGGAAGCAGCCAGAATGCATGGAGGGCTTCCCGTGAGGTCGCTGTTTGGGGGACAATTAATTCTCTTTGTCTCCTGGGGGATGTAGCTGAGGTGGTCTTCCCAGCCCACAAGCAGTACTAACTGTGGTCATTAATAAGTACTGTGTGGTTCTCAACAGGGACCACACGTTTGAGAAATGATGTCCCCGCAGTGGAAGGAGCCCCTCTGTGGATGGCACTGTCTGAGGAAAATGGAAACTAGAGTGGTCTCCACAGGCTTAGGGTGGAAAACCCCTTTTGCTTTCAAAAAGAAACCCCCAAAAGAAAACACTGTGATTTTTTAGGTTGCCCTTTCTGTCACTGTTGTGCCTGCGGCGGCTTGGCTGTATCCCACTCTTCCACACCGCTCACCAGTAGCCGAGGAGGCCGCTTAGCGATGCTGCCCAGGCCCAAGGCTGGGCCCACAGCCCTCCCAAGCTTTGCCTTTGTCTGACGTAGACCTGGACCTCTACAGCCCAGGGGAGCAACCTCCGCACAGAATGCCTGGTGCAAATGAATTTTGCGTGGCTGGGCTTGCGAAAACAGCCAATGGGCTGCTTCCCCTTCACCTTACAATGTCCCATCCACGGGCTTTTGTGGGTCTCAGAACCAACTGCACGGAGTGGAAGATGAGCTGGTTCTGCTGAATGTTTCTCATTCAGCAATCTGAGGGAGTCAGCAGTGAAGGTGAGGTCACGCTCTAGAGTGGGGTCAAAGGGGATTTAAGAGGAGACAGACCCAGGAGCGGGGCACATGCCTATAATCTCAGCACTCTGGGAGGCTGAAGGAGGAAGACCACAAGTTTGAGTCCAAGTTGGGCAACTTCATGAGTTGGCGAGAGCTTATTTTAAAAGAAAAAAACATTAAGAAGGACTGGGGATGTAGCTCAGTGTGAAGGCTTGGGTTCAATACCCAAAAGTACAAAACAAAACAAAACAAAAACAAACAAACAAAAGAAGTACTGGGTAAGCAGAAGGAAGAAGCTACGATGGAGGGGAGAGACCCAGAAGAGAGCGAGCTCATGTGTGGTACAGTCTTGAAATGAAAACCCATGCGCAACCCCTGCTGCAGGTGTCAGAACATTCTTCCATATCCTGTCCAGTGGGAGGCCTGGCTGTTCAGTATTCTTTGGTCTTCTTGAGAACGCACATTTACGAACAACTACACATTACCTAAGGGACCTGGAGTGATTTCCTTGCAGCCTCCTGAAAGAGCACAGAAATCACCAACTTGCAGAGAAGATGCTGCAGGTACAATAATTTAAATCTCTCCTCTCGGTGGGGCCACAAATACAAGGACCTGGGGGCCCCGCCTGAGGCCAATGGCTAAGTCTAGGTGACGTCTTGTCCAGCCAAGGGCCTTGTTCTGGCTTCCAGCCTCTTGCCAACTTCCCTGCTTGGTCTTCCAGCCCAGGGTGAGATGAAGACTCTTACACAAGATATTCTGGTGTGGTCTGACTGACTGTGGAAACTACAGGAGGCCTGCAAACCCTCCAGTCTGACTGCCAAGCAGCCACGCTGACTGAAAGCTCTCGCTGACATGTGACTGGCTGTCCCTTTCCTCTTCTTTCCTGTTGGTTCTCTTAGAACACAGAGAGAACCAAGTTCTTTTCTGAGGACGTTCCAGATGCCTACATGTTTCACACACTTCTGAAGGTGACAGAGAAGTACCAATTTATCCGATTCTTGAAAACTCAGTTGAAGAAGTTGGAATAATGGAATTTCCAGTGTCCTGGAAAGCTCATGAATTCATTCCTCACCATGTTACCTTCTTGTGGGTCTCTCAAGTGCTACCCTCACTCCTCCCGCCATGTAGTGCCTTGATGAGGGTGTTGGGGTCACCTGAACTGTCTGACAGAAGGCCACACGGGCAGCTAAGTCTGGGGTCTCCTCTCCTGGATGCTTCTGGCCATGTACTTTTCAGATAGGGGCCCTGTGGGTGTCTGAAGAGTCCATGCAGGACACATGACCTTTACTCTCACAGGACCCATAATCTCTTCTTCCACACCTACAGTGGGGTCTGCTTCCTCTGAGCAGAGAGGCATTTATCCCTTTAAAATGCAGGCAGCACTGATAGCACTTTCTGCTTATGCTACAAGTTTTGATAAAGGAACTTCCTTTCAAAAGATCAACTTAGGTAAATGGCCCTGCATCAGAGCATTTCAGAAAACATTCTAGCAGAAGACATCTACTTCTATGTCTATGCTTGTATGTCCTTGCATTTGGTCTTTGTATACCAATTGAATTAAAATAATTACAGTATTAATTTGTATAAAGAAATTAAAAATGCATATCTGTTATCTACCTTTGCTAGTTTGAAATTGAAATTCCAGGAGTAGAAAAAACCCTTAATTTCTCAAACTATGGTGCTAACATTCATTTGGCTTCTAATACATGCTGAGCAGTTTCACATTCTCTCCCTCTCTCTCTCTCTCTCTCTCTCTCTCTCTCTCTCTCTCTCACACACACACACACACACACACACACATACTGGCAGTGTAGTCATTTAAAGACCATGTTTGTGCTGTGCTTTTGTTTTGTTTTGTTTTTCTTTCTGACTCTTGGTTGCCTGTTGGGGAACTATTGTAAATAATAAAATGTAGCAAAGAATGCATTCTCCAGGTAGTAGTTATTGTAAAAACGGTTTAAATTTGAAATTAGAAATGGAGACGTTAGTTCTACTGGCATCACTTTTACCTATGAATGTTTGAGTAGACTTAATGTATTGAGAAAACTGCATTTCCAACAGGATTTTCTTTATAGTAAGTTAGTTTTCCATATGATGAGGCAGCAAAGGGGAACAGGACCTGAGGCTGCACTCCTATCTGCCCAGTGAACTGGGAAGCAGAGAAGCTCTTTCTCGAAGCTCAGCAAAGCAGACCCCCAGTGGGAACCTCCCAGACTGTTGCAGTCAGGGGTTTGCAAGGGAAACAACTTAATACAGAACACATAATTTAAAAGACTGTTTTATAGTAGTCACCCAAAGAGTCAAATACAAAAGAGTGCAGGAAATCTGTCCACACACCAGAGACCCAAAGAATCTAGCTGAGGGCCTGGATTCCATGGCAATGACTTGCATGAATTCAGCTGGAGACCTACAGCCCGTGACAATGCCTCCCACAAGTCCACCTGGAGGCCTAGAACCCAGGACAATATCTCACACAAGTTTGTTTCACAGATCTGGGCTGAGAAGACCCAAAGGCCAGCAGTGGAAGCTAGGAAGTCTGTGCCAGCGGGATAAAGGACCTGTGCCAGCAGGCTGAGGAATCTGCACTGGAGGCAGGAAGCGACCCTCAAAGTAAGGACCAGAGCTCCCCCAAAGAGTACCACAACCATCCTCAATGACAACAAGGTATGGAGCTCCCCAGTGATGAGAACAGTCGAGTTCATATCAGAAAATTAATAGTTCAGGCTAGCTTTGAACTCACTATGTAGCTCACATTGGCCTTGAACTCACTGTTAACCTCCTGCCTTGGCCTCCCGAATACTGGGATCACACGTGGACACCAATACGCCTGCATACAGAGTGTAGCTTAGAAAGAAAAGACAACCAGCATAGCTCCCAATGTAGCCTAGGGAGAAGTGGTACTTCTGTGTTTTTTTTCCTAAATATGCATGTCCAGACACATCAACAAATGGCTGAATGAGTAAATGAATATATGTTCAACTTTATATCACTTACACTCTTTTTTGTATAAAATACAACAAACCCTAGCTCATAAGGTTATTAAAAGAGACCACAGTCATTTATACATTGCATAATGTAAGCTAGCATCACTATCACTTATTTTATTTATTCTTGGTATTATTTTTGTTACTTATTCTGGCACAATTTATCAGTTTTTACACATTAACTTATTTAGCTTTATACCTTTATCTGTGCAGCACCCAGAAAAGTCGCTGCGCTTCTTAAGCCCTCCATCGGAACAAGAAAGCCATTGCAGAGAGGCAAGTCTTTCTTCCAGGTGGCCTTCTGAAGGCCAAGGATACCCCAGGGCTGTGGCCAGTTTCCCCTCTGGGCTCCTGAATCAGCAACTCCTTCCTGTTTCTCCCTGGCATCTCTAACACTCTCTACCACAGTGTAAATCAAGAAGTTCACGTTGGTCTGGTTCTGCCCATGGCGCCTTAAAACTGATGTGCGTGGTTAACCAAGGCAGCCCCCACAGAAACTACAGGGGTGGGCTCCCGAGAGGAGGGCAGAAATTCTTTCTATGAAAATGTGAAGCACAACCTCATAAAAGAAACCCACCGCAGGAAGATGAAGAAATGTCAGTTTGCATTACAACAAAATAGGAGGTTGAACATTACAGCCATCTGGCAAAAGACCCTCCTATACCAATGCATAAAAGTTGCTAAGGAGTTGGACAAGACCTCAGTGGAGAATTACAGAACTCCACATGGCTCCCTTTGTGCCTGAGTAAAAGCTCTAAGAAAATCAGGGCCAAGTGTTAGTGACGGGTTTACTGCACCAGTGTAGTCCCTCTATGCCATGCAGTTATCATCGTGTTACTTTGAATTTGATTGACTTGTTGTGTGTTAGAGCCTGTAACACATTTGGAAGGAGACTGGAGTCAGAAGCATGCGTAAGTAAACTAGCCAAATAAGACTGGTACAAAGGTTGTGGCAAGAAAAAGGTCGAATGGGACAACACTGGTTAAGTTCTCCTGCAGTAACAAATACCTCCAAAATCTCGGTCACTTAACACATCACAGTTTTGTTCCTCACACTTCACAGGTGTCAGCAGGGAAGCTCTGTTGAAGTGGTCACTGAAGGACTCAGACAGACAGAGGCTCCCTCTGGATACTGCTTCTCTGAATGCCAGGACATGGGAAGGGGTCATGGTAAACCACACACTGGCTCTTGAAATATCCTCCTGGAAGGGACACATATTACTGTCACTCAAATTTCATTGATCCTAACAAATCATATAGCAATATCTCCTGCCAAAGAAAGGAGAGAAAGGCCTTACCCTCGGGCCTTGTGGAGGAGAACCACGATGTCTGAGCCTAACTATAGTGACTCACAACATTCTACACTTCTCACAGGGACTGCAGAGATACTCATATAGACCAGCACAATTCCAAAGGACCACGCTGTGCATCTTAAAGAGACTGCACCTATGGTAAAATCAAAAGAGTAGGACCTTTCTACATGCCCATGTTTCATGATGCAGTCATATGCTCCATGCTGACGCATCTTATGAAGGTGGCCAGGAGGCCAGGCACAAGTTTCCCTTGGGCTACTTTTAATGACTTCTAGAAAATGGCCAGAGAAACCATCCCTGAGCACCTGCCTCCTGAGTCCTGTGAGGGTGACCCCACTGCCCTTTTGTGTTCAGTTTCAGATACAAATCCACCGTTTATTATTACCTGCGTTTTGCAGATAAAGACATTGAAGCTCTGGAACTCAGCCGAGGTTACCTCCCAGCAGGAAGCAGAAATACACCTTAAAGCAGAAGACCATCTGACTGTTCTTTTCCTCTACACTTCTTCCCTTTTCTGGAGGTGACATATTTTAATATCGCTTTCAATTATGCCTATTATTGTTTCTCATGATTTTCAGGGCATCAGATGTGTCACAGTCTCCCCAGTGCTGAACCCGATAGGTGATACCAAGTTAAGAGGTTTCAAGGCCAGAGGATATGGTTGACGATGCTGTTTCCACCTGGCCCAGAACGGCTTCATTCCAACAGACTATGACATAAACCACACTCTTGTGCTCACAGAATTTCTCACGAGTGGTCTTCTGCTTCTGGACTTTGAATCTGATACCATCCATCCCTTCACACTTCAGCCCAACCTTGAGGTTTTGCAAAGGTTTCATTCTGAGTGAAGTTGCCAATCAGAGCGAAACCGGGATAGAGAAAGGGGTCCTAACCCACAAAAGTGGGAGGAAGCAATCTGCTTTGTCACTCAAGTAGAGCAAGTGTCTGTCATAGGTCAGAGGCAGCCAGATGACTTGAAAATCTAGTGTGACAATGAGGCCCCGCTGCTCAGAGTCCGTGCTTGGTGTGGCCTCATTTCCTGAAGCATGGTCTCCTGATGATCCCTGGCTTTGCATTTCTGAGACTCTGAATCCACTCTGTGGACAGGCCCCATTCATGGAATGCAGTGAGAACAGCCTGCATCATGAAGGCAACTAAGGCCAGAGGCAGGTTGTCATTTTGGTCTCGGGTCCTACAAATAGCAGATGGCAGAGTGGGGAGTGTCTGATTCCGAAGTATGAGATCCATCTCACTACATCCCGTCATTGGGAAAACAACAGTTGGAAGCAGGTGACTTGATGCTGATAATTAACTTGGAACAAATAGACTAATCCTACTCTGCATTCTCTGGGTCTTAGCTCTTATTCTTGCAGACAGGATGGGAATAATGATCCCTGAGAACTATATCCACAATTGCGACAACAGTTGCTTTCATCACTATATTACTATAATGGAAGAGTTCATTTGCCCAATAAATTATCTTGCCAGGTGTAGTGGCACACCCCTGTAATCCCAGAGGCAGGAGAATCTGTGAGTTCAACACCAGCCTGGGCTACATAGTGAATTCAAGGTCAGCCTGAACTACACAGTGAGACTGTCTCAAAAACAAAACCAAACAAAAAATTATTTTAAAGGGGGTTGGTGATACCATCTTTTGGGATATCTGTCCAATTCACACATCCCACACTGTCTTAAAATAAAAGTCAGAGTTTTCCAACAAAATTCCCACGTCTAGAACCAGAGGACTGGCCCAAAGTGAGACAGACTCCTTATCCATGTTGAGACTATCATGTTCGCTTTTCCAAGGATCTGGGGTTGAGATTTGATGACAGACAGTTTGGTTTAAGGTAATGTTAAGAATATAATGAGCAAATTCTAGATGTTATACTCTGAGCACAGAGCAGTAAAGTCAATCAGTGCAGAAAAAAAGCAGTAAACCAGGTCTACAGAGAAAAGCATGAGTGAGAGACAGAGAGAGGAGGCCCGGTGTGGGTTTCTTGCACTGTGTTCGTTCCTGATGTCATCCCTCCTGAGACCTGGCTGCTTCACTCTGGGATTCAGTGAATACTGAATCCTGAGGCATCATCGTGCTCTTGTATCCTTTATACCCGCTCTGGCTTTATTTCTTTATTTAGTTGGAAAAGTCTCTATCATTTGCAAGCAATTAGAATCGATGAGGGCAATGGCTTTTATGATTTGAACTCTGATGTATCCCCAGTGCCTACAACAGTACCACATACAGTAAGGAATAAATACTCAACAAATACCTATGGGATAAATAAAATCAGGAATCTAAACTCAATCAACATCCCAGGGGGTGGAAGGAACAGCTTGAGGATCTCTCTCTGCTTATTTTCAGCCTGCCAAATTTTCTGTATTCATGCAACGGGGCAAAGCTATGCCCAGAGAAGCATATGTTGTAATTACATTTGTGTCCAACCCCTACTCCCTCATTCCAAAGACACATGCTTGCAGAATTTGTTGTGTCTGCAAAATAATGATAGAGTTCCCCGTTGCAAAGGCTGTGTTAGACATAAAGAAATATGTTGTAGTCATAATTATAATCATTAAATTTATGAAACGTCAGAAAATAAGGAAGTAAGATGAGTGAAGGATGGTGAAAGATGAAGTGAATGAGAGGTGAAGGCCAAGCATTTAAGGAAAATTTCAGATGGTTACTGGCAAAAATTAAAGCAACAGGTGACAGAGGAAGTAAGAACAATGGGGACCATATGGTCCAGGAATGCAGCTAGAAAAGGGGTAAGCAACCTGGAGGGAGAAAGACTGTCTGCAAGCATCACAGAGATGAGTCACATGGCTAGAAGAATGGATAGATGGATGGATGGACAGACGGATGGGTAGGTAGGTAGGTGATACTTTTGCCATATTGCCTTGGATAATCCAAGACAAAACAAACAGAGGTAACAATTGGATTGGCATCAAGTAATGACCAAGTCTGACAGATGGAAGTAGGTCATGTTATGGTTATATTGCTGAAAGGAGTCTCACATGATGTGGCAAAGTGCGTAAGAGGACAACCACTACTGAATCAGATATGCACTTACTACAGCACATATCTGCACTTACGGGCCCATAATCACAAAATGATCATGCATTTCATGGAAAAGCATTGAATATATCTTCAAGATTGATGACTTTGTGACCATCAATATTCCTATGAAAAATTTCCATGTTAAAATTTTTTTCTAAGAAAAAAATGACTGTTGCTCCCATGTCAGAGATGGCTAGCAGACAAGGATTCAAGATCCTCGCCCCCAGACCAGAGGTACTGCTGGATGTTACTTCCCAACCAGGGTGCAACATTCCTTCCTTTTCTTTTCTTTTTTTTTTCTTTCATTTCCTTTTCTTTCTTTTTCTCTTTCTTTCTTTCTTTCTTTTTTTCTTTCTTTCTCTCCTTCTCTCTTTTCTTTTCTTTCTTTCTTTTTTTTTTTGGTATTGGGAATCAAACTTATGACGGCATACTTGCCAGACAAGCACTATGCCACTGAGCTGTATCTCCAGCCTGGGTGCAACATTTCTTAGCTTCTTTGCATCTAAGTGTGGCCATATGAATAGTTCTCATCATTGTATAGTAATCAGAAGTGATGTGAGTCATATCTGAGCTGAGGTGGTTAAAAATCTCTGGTCATTTTCTCATTTTTTCCTTCTTCTGCTGCTAAGACCATGAATGCCAAAAATAAAGACGGCAGTAATAAAGATGGAAGGAGACTATGTCCCTAAGTCTTCCAACAGGGTGAAGCCTCCCTGGACATTGTATGATCAAGAAATAATATTTCCTAAAGTAAAGACACTAATTTTAAAATTGATTTTTATTTCAGCCTGCCTTGATCAGTACAAGTCAAGTATATTGTATTGGAGGGTTTCTACTGATTTCTCCATGAAATTTTGTAGAAAAAAAAATTACCAGAAGGGCAATATTTTCTGACCTTTAGTTGGAAGAGGCCTAAGAGAGAAATAATTTTAAAATATTTGTTGAGTGTAAGGCTCAATTTGGACATGATGCTGCCAATACCCAACCTGTCTGCCAGCAGGGGCACTGTGCTCAGCTCAGCACTGACGCCTTGGCAAACATGGGATGTTACAAAGAGCTAAGATGGACTGTGAAATCTTCCAAACACCCAGACATCTAAAAACACCCAAACATTAACACCAGGTGCCTCAAGGACTTTGCCCACTGAGACACCAGACATCTATGAGACATTTTGACCACTGATGTTTACTAAGGTCTTCCTGCCTAATGTCTCTTGCCTTCTTTCAAGCACTGTAGACACCCTTTTCAGTCTCTTTCTGCCTGCACCCAGGCTCAATAAATTCTGTGCTATGTTGCCTTTACACTAAGCCTGGTAGTCTCGGCTAGTCTCTACCATGCAACATTCCTCACGGTGAGTACCTACTGTTTGCCTGGCACAGGCACAGACCACTTAGTACTTAATCCTTAGGGGTAGATCTCATTACCACTTGCAGAAATGAAAGAACAGGAGAAAGCAAGCAACTTGTTTGAGGTTTCAAAATCTCTGTGACAGGTTTAGAGGGCATAGTTGAAAGGGAAAGAGAGTGAGAAAGAAATAAAGGAAAGAAGGAAGGAAGGAGAGAAAGAAAGAAAGAAAGAAAGAAAGAAAGAAAGAAAGAAAGAAAGAAAAAAAGAAAGAAAGAAGAGAAAGAAGAGAAAGAGAAAAAGATGAGAAAGAGAGAAATTTAAGAGAAAAGAGACTTCCATGTTGGATGAATTTGATTCTAAGAGATAGACCAACAATCACAGCTTGGTCCACCTGAGCTACATTCTGTTACATCCCCTTTTCCCATCAAGCCCTTTAAATACAATTAACAAACTTAGTTCAATCCAACAATCACTCATGATATTTTTACTCAAGCCAGCAACTATGCTAATAGGTGGGAGTTTACAAATCCTACCTCCCCAGGGACTCGGAGTCTCCTGTGGGTTAGATAGTTAAAGGATACTATGGTGGTTAATTGATTAGTTGTCAATTTGAGTGGCGAATGCCCAGCCAAATTGAGTCAGCATGGTTCTGGGCATGGAAGATCCACTTTAGGATTGCTGTGCAAATGGTATAAAAACGAGAATGAAAAAGAAAGATTTCAGCTGATTTTCTTTGGAAGAGTTTTGCTGCAGCTGATTTTCCTTGGAGGAGCACTGACTGTTCTTTTCAGAGGAGCTCCAGTCCTCACCATCAATAAGGACGGCTGTTGTTCTCTTCTTACTCCGGTCCTCACCTTTGCCTTGGGTGTCATCGCCTGGATTTCAGCACAGATTCTTCAGCACTGGCCTGTCAGCCTGGCAATGCAAACTCTTTAGCTTCTAACACCGACCCGACCCTTTGACCTCTGGGCACAGACCCCTTGGATCCTTTGTCCTTCCTGATGCTTCAGGACATTGCTATGGGCTTCAGGCCTTTGGCTGGATAGTTCAAATCTCTTGTGAGCGGATAATTCTTTTGCAATCTTCTACATTGAGCTCTCTGGGTGGCCACTGGAGGCCAATCTTGTAAATTTCTGTGCCCCGCATTAAACCTGATCCTAGGTGTGTGCAGTCTTTTGAGAAGCCCTGCCCCAGCCCTGTAAGCTCTTATAAGCATTGACTAATACAGATATACATGATAACTATGCAGTCAAGGGTCCACATGGAGCTGTGGACAGTACGAAGGAGCCTAGAAGAAGAAATTTTGTGTACCACTCATGGGAGTCTCCTCTGAACCCCAGCCATTCCATTATACCACCCACACAACCCACATATACATGTTCTCCTCCCTGAGCCATGAGAATCAGAGGACTGATTACAAAGCCATGCATAGTCAGGAGCAGACCTACAATGGCTGGTTTGCAAGGGATAAATACCCAGTTCGAACCCAGGGGAATTTGCCAATCTTTGAATTCAGGGAAGACTTGAGTAAGCAAGCTGTGAGAAGGTCAGAGAAAGTGCAAAACCTAGAAGCACACCTGAACTAAGGACTTCACCATCAGAATGTCAGATGTTTCCTTTTTGCTTCTTCACATTGTGGGAAACCCAAAGGCTGACAGCTCCCAAGTTTTAAACCTAGAGCTTCCCCCAGTGAAGGCAGACTGAAACTCCCAGTCCCAAAGCACTGGGGAGGAGACTTTTGTTGGTGGAACAAGTGGCAGATGTGTACCCATGCACTAGAGTAATAAGAATGGCATCTCCCAAGATAGTCACAGGACAGTGGTAGGAGCAGAGGGTCAAGGAGAGAAGGGAGGTGGGCAGGTGCTGCTGGAAAACCACCTTACAGACGCCTATAACACCTCTTGAGACCTCTGTAGGAGGAACTCTAGGGAGCACTCCTCACACAGGGAATTTTGCCAGGGTTTAAGAGATTACAAGTTTCAACCTTTGAGTATTTTTTAAAAATTCTATTAACAAATCATAATGAAACCAAAGAATTGGGGAAAATCATTTATGCATCATTTATTATCTCTAATATGCAATTTTTGTTGGTATTGCATTATGTGCTAAGAGATAAGATTCCTGTAACTTAAAAAAAAAAAAATGGGACCATGTAAGGACATTGGGTGAGGCCCTTTGGGCAACAATGGAACTTTAAGTACTTGACAATTTGTATGCTGCCAGTATGTCAGCGTCGAGCCCCACAAACCCCACAGCTGCATGTTTACAGTTTAGAGCATCTCTGTGAATTGCATCCTTATGTTCTGTATTTTAAAAGGCCATTTTCAGCTCATACTTAGCTACCACACAGAAATACCATTCAAATCAGGTCTCTGTGCACGCTTGCTTTTATTTTATTTTTTTTTCCCTCCCCAATTCGCACATTGTTAGGGGCAGCCATGGCAATCTTCCCCACTGTGTTTGCTCTGGATACCCTGTTTCACGTTGAAATTCGGAATTCTGATGTTTGTCACAATACAGGGGGCCTGCTTGATCTTGCGACTTGCGTACATTTTCATGGTGGGCAAAAAACACGACACGAGAAATGAATGGGTTTTTAAGTCTCTTAATTTGTGCCAGGCATGGTGCCAAAGTGCTTTTGAGTTCAGCTGGATAGCAACAAGCGTGGGTTTTGATGTTGTGCAGCAGTGTGAAAAGCCTGGTTCTGCCACCTATTTGCTTTCATACCTGGGCCATACGATATTGATGATAGGCGATCATGTTTACCGATAATACCAGTCATTTCATACGGCTCAATCTAGTATCGCCCCTCTTTAAGCTTCAACTGCAAAATAAGAATAATGACTCTATCTACCACTTAGAATAACAATGAGAAGAAGCATGATAATATATATTAAATGATCAACACAAAAGCCCCTAGTATATTTGGGCCATTTTCTTTATCACTTGCATATATTAAATAATATCATCGACACTGCCAGAGAACACCATAAGGACAGAGGATAAGAACATTTCTGGGCACTTAATCTATTGCTCACTAAAAACAGGATTTGTTTTTTTTTGTTTTTTTGTTTTTTTTTTCTTCTGAGGCAGTCAGGGGCTTAAAAGTAGTTTTTACTAAAAAGTGTAATTTTGGGGGGGGAGGGCTACAGATATTTAACAAAGCTTGATCTTTATTTTATAACTTTATTACCTTACATCTTTGGGTATAGGTATGTTAATCATTAAGGAAAAGTTGGCAAAACAGGGTTTATTAACCCCAATTTTACCTAGCCTACAACATCCCCCTGCAAGACTGATGATTCGAAGACAGGGCCATTCTAGGGATACTCAGCTATGCCTGGAAGTCTCCTTTGCCCTAAACCTAGAGTCACGTTGGCTTCCAGCAGAGCATCACAGGACTGGGTCTGTCCCATGCAAGAACAACTATCTTTTGTGAGTTAAACTACCTCTCAAGCCACAAGGATTTCTCAGGAGCTAGGACACCAGGAAGCCAGGGCTGAGATAATGATCAACCAGACTCCAGGCCACCACAACACCAACAGCATAGCACTGGTCTCCGTCCTTTCCTGAGTAGGCCAGTCCAATCCACCTCTCCAGACCCTTTTCTTATCTTTTGTTACTTCCCTATGTTGGGGGACCAGCTCTCCCTTATTTTCTCTCACTTTCCAATTAAAGCTTATTCCTGTAAATTCATGCTGAATGCTTCAGTTAGCCCATGTCATCTTTATAACATCTTTATAATAACGTCATCTTTATAACAACTGTGTGTGATTAGTATTGTTTGTGTTATCATGCCTCTTTTGTAGGTCAGGAAATTGAAGCAAGAAAAGACTACAAACCATAGGACCACAGTCACCCAACTGTGAATCTGACCTGTCCAACTCTAAAGTCTGTGCTCCTTGTACATTGGCTAATTTGCCATAGGTGTGGCTAGAATGACGATAACAAGATGATGGAAAGGCATGGGCAGGCCTGGGCACACTGGTGAGGTGGCTGAAACGGCACTGACACAGTGGTATCTGCCTGCAGGGTGGCTGAACAGCCACGGAGCCAGCTGTACTACTTTGAATTCTCTGAAAAAGATACTATCTTAGGTCTTCCACAGATGAGCTGCAGCATCGTGGACGCCGATGGAGGAAAAGGGTGAGAAAGAACACTTGGTGAATTAAAATGAAAAGGCTATGCTTTGGGGTTTCCAAGAGGGCCTGCTAGGTTGTGAGAAATCAAGTCATCCCACTACTAGGAAAAAGTGATTCTATTGCTTAGATTTCTGTAAGGGGAACAAACATGATACTGTGTGTGGTCATGCATAACCCACAGATTTAAATAAAATATGACAGTTTGTTCCCTAATATGAGTTTGGGATGTGCTTCATAATATCACTTTGAGAAAATTATATGTACTTTTGGCAGTATACTCTTACAAATCTCAGCAGTCTATCATTGGCTCAAATCTGTTGATGGAGAATTCAATTTTTTAAGACACGTTTTCAAGAAAATAATTCTACTTATAGAAAGGAAAGCTACTGCATGCAAATTTACTTGAGCAAACATTTTATTTATAATGATGAAAACTGGAAAGTCCGTGTGTTGTCCAACATTACAGTTGAAGTTGACTAAAGTCTGACATTTACTGTCCAAAGCAACAAGAAAAAAGACCTGCATATGAAAGATAATTTCATATGGCTTTTGATATAGGTCTAAAGAAAGAAAGCAAACTGCCATTGTGTATGTAAACCCTGTCTGTAAACTTCTACTGGCTTTACTTCCTTACTTGTCAGATGGGCATAATACTACCTATCACTTGAGGAGGTTATTATGTAGAGGAAATTATTTAACACATAAACAACAATGATGATGACAGCTAAAACCATAGTATAAAAAAAACCCCTCATGTATCTTTTTGAAAAGAGTGAAAAAATTACTTCAAAGTCCTAAAATTTTCTAGGTCAGGATAATAGAGGTGTACAGGATTTTTTCCCTTCCCATTTTTGGTTAATGGTTTGAAAGTACGTGCATTATTTTTATGCTGGACAAAAATAAATTTGGAATTAATACCTCTACTGCCAGGTGGATCTCAAACTTTAGGGCTGGGGCGAACACTTGGGATTTTTTATACAATGCAGTTTTCTGAGATACATCCCCAGAAAGTCTAATTCAGTCAGTTGTAATCTCCCAAGTGACTCAGGACCTATATTTGAGGGCTGTAATAGTGAATTGCAAACAAAGTAATGTCTACTGCATTTAGCGCAGTTACGTAGTGATATTTCATATTGAGTGTCTCTGGAGTCTTGGAGGTCCTTGAGGGCTGGAGAAGAGTCAAACTGGGAGAAGTCGGAAGCGCAGAAGTGTCCTACTTTTAAGTTTAACAATGCCCTCACTCAGATCTGTGGTATAGATTAGATTTGGGTAAAATGTTTAGTTTTTTAAAGATTTTGCATCTAAAATCCAAAATCAAAAACCTTAACAATCATTTCACTCTGTTTTCTGAGTTGAGAATGGAAACAGTTACATCAGCATTTGATTTTGCATAAAATTTGCTATTTTTTGTACTGGGGGACTTAGACTCTCTCAGTATGCTTAAGTTTGAAGAGAGAAGAGGAGGTTAAATGACTTGCTAGGGTCTGTGGCTCCATGGTAGAGCATGCTTGCCTAGAATGGATGAGGTCTTGGGTTCAATCCCTGGCACTCTGACATAAAAAGAAAGAAAAAGTCTTGCCAGTCAACTTATTATATCCTAGATGCTTTACAAACATTACCTCATCTAACCCTGATGGAGACCATTGAGTCTTAATATTCCTGTTATAAATGGAGCCACTGAAGCACAGGGTTGGTCCACTAGCACAGAGTAGGGTAGAGATCTAATCTTGGTCTCTTTTTTTTTCTAAAATGCCAAATCTCATTATGACCCAACACTGGCAGTTGATTGGTCATCTCTCCAAATAGAGGAACTATGAAAAGGACGAAAAAGACTGTGATGTCACAGTTAGGATATGGTTCAGTTCTAAGTGACAATAGTGGGATCTGCAGGAGGAAAGTGTGTTTCTGTCACTCAGAGTGCAGAAGCAACCCAGGTTCCCTTAGGAGCCAGGTTCTTCTGCCTCTGTTCTTTCTTCAGACTGCAGGACCAGCTGTGGTCTCCGCTGCCCTCTTACACCATGACTTCTTTAAAGTGAGCCTTCTGTTGACTAATCACATGACAAGGGCACCCATAACTTCTTTTCCCTTGGGTTGTTAATCAATAATTTTGTGGAGAGTACCCTCCCCCCAAAAAGAAAGAGAATTTTAAAATTGCTAGGAAAAAGAGAATTAAAAAGGGTGCACAAAACACAAGCTCATTTAAAAAATATTAACTGTAACAGATGTGAACTCAATTCTGTCAAATGCCTACAGAAATTTCCCAAACCTTTCTCAAATTCTGAACTTGTCTTTTGAGGGACTAGTAACAAATGGCACACATAGATGTGCTATGTAACACAGATGATCACTTTAGCTGCAAGTAAGAAGGGAAAGTGTAGTTCTTTCTCAGGCAGTTAAAAATTAAGGGTCTTATTAGTAAACAAAGAAAAGAAAACAGATATTTGAAAACACAGGTTGTAGTCAGGGGCTACAAGGAAAACAATTACATACAGGACACATAATTTATAGTATTATTTATACTGTTCACCCAAAGAGTCAAATACTAAGAAAGTGCAAGAAATCTGCTCACAACACTGAAGACCTAGAAAATCTAGCTGAGGGTCTGAATCCCATGGCAATAACCTGCATGAGTTCAGCTAAAAACGTAGAGCACATGACCGTGCCTCCCACAAGCCCAACTGGAGGCCTAGAGTTCACGACAATGACTCATGTAAGTCTATTTCACGGATCAGTGCTGGGAAGGCCCAAAGGGCAGTAGTGGAAGCTAGAAAGTATGTGCCAGCGGGATGAAGGGTCTGTGCCAGTAGGTTGAGGGTCCTGCACTGGAGCCAAGAAGTGACGCTCAAAATAAAGACTAGGGCTCCCCTGAAAATTACAACAGCCATCCTCTGCAACAACGAGGTCCCGAGCTCCTCCAATGATGGGAATAGCTGAATTCATATCAGGAAGCCAGCATGACAAGCTTCTGCTGGGACTGAACAGCACACACCTTCCCCTCCAGAGCCAGGAAGTGATACTCAAAGTAAGAACCAGAGCTCCCCCAAAATGAACTGCAGCCATTCTCAGCGACAAGGTCCTGAGCTCCTCTGATGATGACAGCGGAGTTCATATGAGGGAAGCCAGCATGACAAGCTCCTCCAGGAGAACCAACAGCTCCAAAAGAACCAACAGCTCCAAATAACAACACTTGAGAACCCACAATGCTACACTCCTTCTCTCCACTTCTCCTTTTTATGCTGGCAACAGTCCTCAAGTGTACCATCTACACACAGAGCCACGCTGATTTAGTTCAGCTGGTGTTCAAGCTGACCATCAGTTTTCAATCCACCACAAGACATAACAATTTTTCTCATGTTAATCTTAAAATGAAACAGTCTATAGTTATCTCTAGGAGAAATGAACTCGCATCTCCGTAGAATTTGGTAGGTCCATAGAATCCTATAGTAACCAATAACCACAATAATGTAAAAAGGCAATGGAAAACTGTTTTGTGTAGCACACTAATGATTTCTAGACAAAGGAAATGAGTACACAGATCCAAGAATTTTAACAGAGGATAGCACAGTTTTAGTATTTTGGTGAAAAACAATGTTCATATACCTATCCGTTGAAAACATCCACGTGGACAGTCAATTACCTAAGCAGAATAAAGGAGAGAATACTCCTGACCACAGGCCCCTCCTACTTATGCTTGCAGTGAAAAACAATCAACCTGTTCAAATTTGTGTTTGTGTTTAATTAAGACATTTAACAGAGAGAAAAGCAATCAACCTCGCAAATTTGTTTTTGGTTTTTCATTAAGAAATTTAACATAGATGGGTTGCAAAGATGGTGATAGTGAGGGGGTAACTTGTACTTTTCCCATACTAGGTTAGAGGCCACCACAATCCATAGGTGTGTGCTAGCTGAGACATAGCTGTAAGTGGCACCTAAACTTATCATCTTGGCCCAAACTCATGCCAAAAAACAGCTATACATATGCTTGTTCAAAAGACATCTGTTTGAAAACAAGAAATCAAAGACTCAGCATGTACTGAACACTAGGATTATATGTTTGATGAATATACAGAGGCTTAGAGAATTGCTGGAAGACTTAGGAAAAAAAAAAAAACCTATCATTGCCTCAATGATTCTGATGATGAACAAACAAGCATGGCTAATTTTTACCATTAATAATTGTAGCTTCAATAATAAGAATGCCCTATATTTGTAAAGTACTTTAGTAAAGAAGACGAAGGCCAACTGCAAAAAAGACAAGTCAAAATAACTGCAGATTACAGAGCTATACAAATGGTTTCCAGAAAGGACCTTTACCAGGTTCCCTGTCTAAATCCTGGAGTCTGTGTTGTAATTTACCAAAGTCAAGGAGGACACATAGAACATAGTGGGCTTTTTTCTAAAAGTGGTAGAGAAAATGTGTGGGAAATGGGACCCAGGCCCGCCAGTGTGAGGAATATACATGATTCGAGTTTACCCGTTAAGAAATGAATGAATGAGTGACCAGCAAGTAAGGCAGCCCCGAGGACACTTGGCCTCCCACCACCCTGTGGGACCATCTGGCATGTTGGACATGGATTTGGTTGCAATACTACTGGCCACTGCCCCAGAAAAACAGACCTCCCACCAACACTCATGTTCCTGAGTAGATTCCAGTTTAACTGCTACCTTTGAAATGAAATCACTAGTTGTTTGGCCAACAGATCAAAGAGAGCTACTTCGACAGCGCAAAGGGGAGGGCAGAGCTGGAGGCCAAGAAGGACCCAAGCAAGAGTGGTTTAGGAAAACCAACAGAGAGCTTTTGACCACAAGCCTGAGTCTGCATGGGACACAGCTGGCAGTGAGACTCCAGGGACCTGAACCAGGTCACCTTAGAGGAAACAAGGAGAGCCAAAGTGATACAAATTCTAGATCTCAAGCGAGAGATAAAACAAAATAAAACTGGGTTTTGGGTCACTGCTTGATCCTCTCGGGTAACAAGGAGGTCAACAGTGAGGGAAAAGAAACCCATTCCCTCTTCTGCGTTTTATGTCCCTTGGGATCAAAATAATTTTTCTGTTACCCCTTAACAAGTGCACTGACTCCAAAGCCTACAAATTATGTTTTCTCTAAATAAAGAAGAGTCATCCTCAAGCTGTCAAAAATGCACGTAGCAAATAACAATAAATTCATTTAGGGATGGCTCCAATGTAAAATGGCCCCAATGTGCCAGGTTACAAAGCTTCTTAATGTGTGCATAGGAACAGACCAATGACACATCTGATTAAAAACTCATCACTTGGAGAAACAGATGCATATTTGGCCATGTAGGAAATAAACAGAAATCGTAAACAGATACGGCGCATGGTTCCCAGCCTGACACGCTGCCTCCACCCCACATGCCTCTGTGGGGTACAGCCCTCGGTGGCACACTTGCTTCCTACTTTCCGAGTGCCCCGGTGGGTGAGGTGGGCAGCCACCAACATAAAATTACCACTTCAACAAGATGAGAAACCTTGATTGGTAGTGCTTTACAGAAAAGAAAACTCGGGTTCAATCCTGTAATCCCAGTGCTCTGGGAGACTGAGACAGGAGGATCTCAAATTTGAGCCCGGCCTGGGGAGCTTAGCAAGACCCTGTTTCAGCATGAGCAGAAAAGCGACTGCAGCTGTTGAATCAAACTTTACAAAAGGTCTTTAAAAAGATGAGTTGGAATTGTTTGAAGGTAACATCGTTGACAAAAGTCACAAGCCAGATCCCTAGATCACTGACATCTTTTGTCTTGGCTCCCAGGATCTGAATTTTATACTTTTCCCTTCTTCCACCACCATGGTTTTACTACTGCACTAGTCTATACCTGTCTTCTAAGTGGCCTCACTCCTTTGCTTTCCAACTACGAGTGAGGCGAAAATTCCATCCTGCCAGTCTATGGGAATTTGCTACTGGTGCTGAGTAAAACTCCTACCAGTCTATCAAAATATCATATATTAAAAGCATGTGGACTGACACAGCGCTTGTCAGACAGCCAAAAGATCTGGTTTGTGGAGAGACACTTCATAAGCACAGTTTGCTTCTCAGATGTTATCCTAACTCACAGCCCTTCCTAGTTGGCTAAAATTCTAAATTCAAAAGAAAATCTGATCACATTCCTGAGAACTGGTGCTCTCCCAGAGTAAGTGTGGGTTTCCATTGTTCATGCATTTTATAAACCCTAGGCACTACCTTGGCATGAGGGAAAGAATTTAACTTTTCTGCTTTAGAGTCAACTTGCTCAATCTGGGATAATTCTTTAGGAGAAGCAATCGAAACATAACAGAAACATACTGCATTTATCTGGAGACAGGAGCCAGATTCTTTTTTGTAGATGTTTCAAGATCATCTTGGATGCTTACATGATCATCGATTGCCTTAAATATATCACACAACGGTTGGGTAATCTTTTGGTTACATAGGAGGAAAAAAAAAAAAACCTTAATCAAAGGATTTTCAATGAATTCATATGGGGGGAGCAAAGTTTGCATAGATCTCTTACCCAAGACGAAGTAGCTTCACTAGTACAACACAGATTAACCCTAGCCTCTTCCTCCTCCTATGGTTGTTTCCTTAGTAAGCAGAGACTTTGGCCAACTTTGCTGACTATGCATTGCCTCACTTAAATGGCTATTTTCTAGTTGCACACTGACATTCAGAAGTTTTCTTTTCTTTTTTTTAAGCTAAGAAGCCCATTTACTTCTGTAAGAGTTGATAATAGTGATAACTCTCATTAGCACTGTTTAGTATCTTTTAAAAAACTTCAAATGGAGCTTCTTTTTTATGTGACCCTTCTACTGCCAATAGGTTGTGACAAACAAGCCGGCTTTTGGTTTCTAGGTTTACATAAATATGAATGACTACAGTAATGTGTGAACGAGACAGAGATGTAGAAGGTTTTTAAACCAGAGTTTAACAAAAAGGTCCTGTCTGTCAATGAAATGAAGCTGTTTTGAATTTGTTCCCAATCATTTGGCTCTTTTGCTGGGAGCCGCATTCGCTCGGTGGTGATTAATGCGAAGCGCGCAGCCTCTGCTGCCGAGTGTGTTGGAGAACTGGCAACTCCAAGCGGCATTCATCATCCTCACGACCAGGCGGGGGCCCTGAGCTGGAGTTTTCTTTATTTCCCCTATGCCAGGTCACGGGGATACCTAGCTGCCTTTGCCTTTGCAAGGGGCCCATGGCCCCGACTTGGCTTGTCACGTGTGGGGGACCTGAGGTCTGTTTCTCCCTGGGGAGTTTATCTGCCCTGAACATCACTGATCAACTGACTCAGAAACCTACCGAGTAGCTTTGTGCGATGCATAAAGGACTGCTTTGTGAGTGCAGTGCACCACAGATGCAGGTCTTACGCTTGGGGTAGAACAACTGGGAAGTGTGTGGATGAGAGCTGCTGATCTGCAGGCTTCTGCCACAGGGAACTGCTTTTGAACCTCATGCCCTAGCTCCCCTCTCCAGCTGCTTCCTCAAGAGATGCCCTCTGTGGAATGTGTGACCCCAGCACTCCACCTGCAGGAGAACTAAGTGGGTAAAGGTACAGTCTTGGCAGCTTATTATGGAAGGAGTCCAGCAAATATAGACATGTGACACCTGCCTCATTTCTCTGTATGCATCACGAGGGAACACAACTGCTTTCACCCCCATGATGGTGACAGGCTTCATGTGAGCAAAGCCATGGGATGCCCTGGGCACCATTCTGACATTCTGAGGCTGGGTATGGATGTCAGTGTTCACCCTTGCTGATATTTTTATAAGGATCACAGAGATATTCACCTGATGCTGTTTCTTCAGTTCCCCTCGTCAGGTTCCAGTAACGCTAATGATTTGTCTGCACTGGGTTAGGAATCTGCTGTCACCACCACCTCATCCCTGGGGTGCTTGACACTCACTCATCTGACAGACCCATGTGGTCAGTGACCATGGCCAATACAAGGTAAGGAAGACTGGCTAGGGAGTCCATGCATTCTGCTTTCCTGGGGCAGTGTGTGTGTGTGTGTGTGTGTGTGTGTGTGTGTCTTAAGGCTGGTTATTTATTGGCTTCCTTACAGTCCTTTGTCTGGATCACAGGTATTCCCAGGGCAGGCCACCTGGTGAGGCTGGCTCCACTGGAAAGTACCAGAAGGGAAGAGAAGGAAGGACTGACTGGTCATTGGCAGATGACCTGCAACACTAAGTGAGCAGTACATTCTTGCTAATCAACCCACACAGTTATTTACTAAGCACATCTGTATAGTTGTGAGGTCCACTGGCCAGCTCAGCCCCACAGCTGCTAGAAGGGAGACCAGCCCCAAATCAACAAAAATAGAATAGTGTGCTAGGTACTGATATGCAGTATGAAAGAAACATACAAAAGCAGGGCAGGGACAAGGGAATGAACATGAATTTTGCATGATGGGGGTCAGGGAAGGGATTTGTATTAGGAGACAAACAAGCAGACTCTGGGATCAGGTAGCAACCTTCACAGGAGCCATGAAGAGCAGCCCGGGCAGACAGAAGCCCATTCACCTGCTGTCTCTACCAACAAGCCAATCCCCTGCAGTGACCAGGATTACAGTGATGGCCATCTTTGCAGCTGTAGCTGTAGTCCAAGATTCCATCAAGGCAGCAAAGACTCCAGGAAGTTACACTGGAAAGTGAGGACAAGACGTGACTGTACGATACCCCACTGCACCTGGATTGTTTGAAAATTTCTCTGAGGAGCAAAGTCCTTCTGCCAGGTGCAGCTGGTCCTGGGAGGGAGCAGGCATCAATAGTGTGGTGCTCAGGAAAGACAATTACCCCACTGAAGGAAGCCGGTACCCGGATGCTTGCTAAGGGGACCAGATTGTGTGACTCTACAAGCCTGGGCAACTACAAGGAGGTAAACCATCAGAAATAAGGTAGGGAATAAATCCAGGGAGGATTCCTGGAGATCATTCATTCATTCATTCATTCAACAAACCCCATGAGGACTTCAACTGAGTTCCCAATAGCACCCTTGACAATGATGTTAAAATGGTGACCAAGGCCAATCCCCTCCTCACTGTGATGGAGTCTGTTTTATTTCACTCAATGACACAGATAATAAACAAGTCAGTAATTAAAACAATTACTGACTTTGGAAAGTGTGGCAGAGGACAGAGGGTGCAGTGATTGAGAATAACCAGAGCCCAGCATGTTTGTAGCTGATGGATGAAAACATCTTATCAGCCTGAGGATTTGGAAAGCTCATTTACACAGTGCCGGACAGGTTGTTTAGTGCCTGTGGAAAGCTAGAACATTTTGCACACTTCTGAGACTTCTGAAATCCACAAGTGTTTGCCCACTCGTCTTCCAAAGGCCTGGCTAGGGTAATCTGGGGGATGAGGATTTGGATTCACCCAACATTCTGGTTACTTGAAAACTGCCAGTGCTTTATTCTGAGTTCGTCTCTTTATCTTTGACAGATCCTACTTAAAACCTGATTTCCAAATGTGGAACAAAACCTGCTTGCCACTGATTGTTTAGGTTTTCCAAGTCCTTGGACCCCACAGAAATGGAGCTTTGCTCTAATGGAGCACTCTTTGTATTTAGTTTTTAGCTGGCTCTTGAAGGCTTCTGGACTTTTCAGAGGTTTTTTGAGGTGTTGACATGTCAGGGAAGGAGGGGTGAGAAAAGGACATTTTAATGGGCAAGATTTGATTTTCTAGCAATGGCTGAAAGGCCAAAGTAGGCCAAACTGGCTTCTAAATTAGCACATGGAATTCTCCACTTGATTTTCCAGGCATCACGGAGAAGGGCCCAAACCCTTTGGGCTTTTGTTTGGCTTTCTGTTATCTTTTTTCTTTCTTTCTTTCTTTCTTTCTTTCTTTCTTTCTTTCTTTCTTTTTTCTTTCCTTTTCTTTTGCAGTTATTGTTCCTCCTATAAACTGGGTTAAAGTGCATAATTTTAACTAACATTCCATATCCAGATTGGCAACCCATGGGCAGAATTCAGCCTGATGGGCCGTAAGGGGGCCAAGGTATGCACGCGAGGAAATAGCTAGATTTTGAAATAAAATCGAGAACACTTTGGAACACTGCTCTAAAGAAAAAGTGGGGGCAGCTCAGGCTGGGTAACTATATCTGAAACACAAATGTTATTTCTGGTCCAAAATACCTTAAGGTCCACTCCACATAATGCGAGCAATGTGAACATTTCCTATCCTGCTCCCTTTGCCAAAACGAATCCTTCTTCATCACAAGTGGGGAAATAGCCCAGAAGCGCTGGACAGATCTGGTGGGGGCTTTGGCACTGGACCTGATCTCAAACAGTATGATGGTTTATCAACCTCCCCAGCCTCCCTCTTCTTTGCTGTATTCAATAAGCGGAGTACCTGCCAAAACACAGCTAAAAATACCCTCGGCATCTGTAGCCCATCATCCATCTCGGGCTGATCTGGGTGGGTCCCTGACCTTCAGAGCAGGTGGAGAGCCAGAAATTTATTTTTTCCTGGATTGAGTCTGAGTTGACTGAAAACAGATGTTCCCCAATGCCGATCTGATGCGTACAATGGAAATACTATGGCTCACTGTTTGGGGACCTGTGTATATCCAGGCTGAACCGAAAGGGGAGCCAGCGCTGAAGGAGTTAAATCAGGCCACCTTTTCTCCAAGGGCTGAAAACCTGGCAGTGCCTCTTACAGGGGAAATCGGAAAGGGAGCTGTCACTTCACATTTTCAGGTTTGTAGAAAAGCCTTTTTTTAAAATGTAAACATTCATTAAACTAATTTGAAGTTGTCATTACTCTCCACCCCTGCTGTTTTATATCAGATTATTCCTAAGTGCTTGGTGAAGAATCCCATAAAGCCACACTCGATTCCTCTGCAGGGGATAATCGCATAGTTTGCACTGTGATTTACACCGTGTGGCACTGGGAAGTGTCCTCAACTTTGAAAGGCCTTGGCTCCCTGGCAAACAGTCCCTGCCTTCCCCACAGAAATAAAATTCCAATAGTCCCTCCACGACTATTATGAGGTCCCCATTACCTTTTCTCCATCCAACTGAAGATAATTAAAAGCAATTCAGAGCACACGCCAGAAGGTACTGGGCATTTTATTAATAAATGGAGAACCAAGAAAACGATATGGTCCATGATGGTTTTAAACCGTGAGATGATGCTTACGCTCCTTGCTCAAGTCCGCTTTCCCCCACCTTTCCTCACCTCGAATTTAGGGCGGCCGGCTCTTTTGTATTTTGAAACCAAACCGGCCTGGGAGGTTCATCTGCCTTTTGAGCTGTAAGGGCATCGCTGTCCCTTGGAGAATATGACTACAAGATGGGGGGTGGGTGCAGGAAAAGACTTCAGACACTAGAGGCAGAGGCCAGTCAGCATCTCAACTCTCGCTTTGTCAGTGTAACACTGATCCTCAGACACCGCACATTGCGAGTGTGCTATGGAGTAACATGAGCCTGCCTGAACTTGACACGGGGTGCACAATGTACCCAAAGGGCCCAGGACAGGGCCTGCCAGGGAGGCATATTAGCCACAATTGATATACCTGTTGATTTGCTCAAACCATACTAAGAAGTACTGAGCAAAATTAGGACAGGAGCAGATTATTTTCAATCCATTTATAACTTCCATCTTCTGTTTTGTTCCTAGTGTCGGGCACTACTGGCTCCCAGGAACCAGCACTGCCATGAATTTTTAAATTTAAATTTTCACCGTATTTCGTGATCACACCTCATGTACCAGCACACTCCCCTCTCATGCTCTCTGCAGACATTGCAAAGCAATCGCAGGACCAGATCCTCTGGGAAGCAGACAAGATCCCACAGTCTTTCTTAACGCTTTAGGCAGCAAGGCAGGCTTTGGGTTTGACACCCCATCAAAAATCTAGTTATCATTTCCTCTTTAATCTCAAATGAGGAGAGGTTCTTAGTTCCTCAGAACTCAGCATACCTCACTGGCAAGCAAGGGACATGTCTCCAAAAAGGTTGTGGAGAAGAAGGGTGTGTAAGTCTTAGTTCTAGTAGTGTGTTTTTGCCACTTATTACCTATGGGACCTTTGGCATATTCATTAACCTCTCTGTGCTTGTTTTATCACCAGTAAAATAACCCTGACTTCATAGTGTTTGGGGTGGATGGAAGTTCTTAAAAGAGTCACTAGGGACACTAAGCTTTGATCACCCATTGTTGGTTATAATAACTCTGGGCCCTCACATCACGGTACGCACTCACCTCTCTGAAGGTTTCTCCACAGAGACAGAGAATTCTGACCAACAGAAAGAACGGACAAACATCTGATCAACAGAAAGAATGGACAAATGCTATCTTCCATGTGGCACCAATGATTGCATTAAACAAAGATGCGACTGGGCTCAGTTTGTACTTTAGGTTATAACACGAGACTAGGAAATACTTCTCAGGTGCCTAGTTACTTTTGAAGGGCTAAGAAATATTTAGCTGCAGCTTGAGATAGAAGGTAGGAATACTGCTATTAACTACTAGTCGGGGCTGGTCAATCTAAATGATATCATACTAAACTCAAATTGAAAAACATCCGTGTACACTGGCCAGGAGCAGAGGTTTCCATCCATTGGCAGTAGCCTGAGAAGCTGGGGGTATCCATGTCCCGTACCATCATGCAAGGTTTCAGGGTTTTCACTGTTCCCCAGTTTAGTGGCCAAAGCCTCGCCAGAGAGGGGAATGCGTCACAAAACCCATGCTAGGTGCTTACCCTGCGGCCAGCGGAATTCGACTGTGGCATTCTGCGTTTTTCCAAAACTGGTTTTGGGAATCACTGCAGGTAGGATTTTACCAAGCTGAAGGAAATTAACTAGTAGAAAAATCAGCCTTGCTAAACTTTTCTTCCAAGTACAGGTGAGGATGAGGTAGTTGACACAGCAACAGTGATGGATTCACTGTGCATCTGGTTTCTATCTAGAAACATATTCAGTTTGAGCCTTTTTGGTCTCGGTTACTTTATCAGCTTTGTGCAAAATAACATAAAATAAAATAAAATGGAACCTGTTCAATAAGAAATTACCAAGGACAAATTTTAAATGAATGCATTTAGAGGACACCAAAAGTAGCATTTCTGGGAAGAAAAACAGAAACTAAACGTGATAAATTACTAAAGTTACAAATAAAACTCTCTCTGTGTGTATCAGCCTCAAATATTTTTAAGTAGCATAAAGTTAGCATTGTCTTTAATAAATGTGGTAGGATTATTAAGAGACTACCGTGTTAGAACGATTCAAGGTTAATCTTTTCTCTAGGTCTCCAGGTCTTTGCTTGATAAAAAGATCAGGATGCAAGAGCAAATTCTCACCCACAGTTAAGTTTCTGCTCTATGTACTACAGGTATCAAGCTCTGATCCTTCCTTGCAGTAAAGGTGTTAGGAAACAGGTAGTTGACAACATAGTTAATCTATTTACTTAGGCAATTACACACTAAATTAAGGATTTCAACATGAGGGTGTCTTTTACGCTGTGTTTTATGTTTAAACGGTGCATTTCGGGATGACAACAAACTGTAATAGCATATTCATGTAATTTTAGGATGAAATCAATTTCTTGCAAACACAATTATTGTTACATAATTCTCCCACCTGTTTATGACTCCATGTGAATTACATTAAAACATAATTTCACATTAATTTAAAATGTCATTTTCTAAAGGAGACATTTCCTATAAAGCTTAACGCTGATAACGATTTCCAGAAATCGGTGTGTTATTGACAAGAAACCATAAATCTGTTCAATAGTTGTTGTTTTACTTTCAAATCAACTTTGAGGTGCTATGTGTAACCCTCAATTTCTGGTGTTCCTAGATTTCAACATGTCCAAGGTGTGGGGAGATGAATGAGCGCTTCTCTGGTTGCTCTGTGCATAAGATTGCCAAAACTAAGAAATAAAAATGGAGGATCCCCAGTCAAATTCTCAACTTTCAGGCACACAACATTTTTCTTAGTATAAAACAGAATGGAATAAGTGGTTAACATAAGTATTTCTCAAACATTGCCAGTGTGCTCACAGATACTGGTGGGCAAACCCAGAGATGGACGTTTAGCTCAGCCAAAGCAAGATCTAGCTGATTGCTTACATAAATCTTATTCCCAAGGAAAAACATGGGTTTTTTTCTTTGCCTTCCAGGAACCAGGCCAATTTCATAAAGATCAAGTTATTTTCAATCACCACAGAGATGTGAAATTCTTTTCAATTCTATACATCAGAGCTAATTTCCTGATCTTTCTCCCTTTCCTTTTCTTCTCTTCCCTTCCCTTCCCTTCCCTTCCCTCCCTCCCTCCCTCCCTTCCTTCCTTCTTTTCATCCTTCCCCTCTTCCTTCTACTATGTTCCTCATCTGATTTCAATGACCAATAAAAAAATCACAATAATCACATCATTCACAAAGGTCTACATTTATGGAATGCTTACTACATGCCAAACATGGTAGCAAGGTGAATCAGTTTTATGATCACAGCAACACTTGAAACTAGCAATTACTATTCTTCTAAAATATGGAGAAGGTGTATAAGCATGGCAGTATCTATGTCGGCCTGACTCTGTGTCTAGGTATTTATCCTGGAAATGTATGAGGTGAAAAAGGAAGAATAAGAAAACTTACTTTATTTGTTCCTTACTCAAGGTACATTTCTTACTTTGGGTAAGCTCACAAATAGGTGTGCAAAAGAAGGACATTTTCAGAAGTTACAATTATGGAGAGTAGGTTTTGTGATCACTATGTGAGTAGAAGACACAGTGATTTAACTGATTGGACCAGGCCTACTGATGATGCAACTGTATTGTTAACAATATGGAGAGATGCCCGTGTCACTTTACAGACATGGAAAGAATTCAGATACCACAACAGATGAGGAAACCAGGCTTAATGCAACTTGGCAAGATGGTGGAGCTGAGATGGACAGAGCTGGTATTCAAGGTCAGACCCTGCTGATTCAAGCCCCATCTGATACCTTGCTCAGCCTGAACTCCCTGAGAGTACAAATCATGCACTCTCCTGCAGTACCTCAGAGGGCTGGATCCTCCAGTTCCCAGTGAGCAGAAACTTGGGAAAAACTCAAATTGTCTTTCAAGGTTCAAGAGACTTTTCATTAGTGCTCCAAAGAAGTCAGCTGCTTCCTGAAGGCAATGAAGGAGTTAAAGTAGATGAAATCTCCAAATTCAGTTCACCTTGGCTACAGTGACAATAATAATGGTGTTTATAGGAAAACTTTGATGAGAAAGCCCAGAGAATTGAATCTATCACACTAAACTAATGCTTAGCAAAAGCAGTTGGTAAAAATGCTATGGCCGGTGAATTACAGTGGTCTTCTTTCTCTTTGATAATTTGGGGCAATTGCACCCTAATGCTAGTCCATTGATTTCCACTCCAATTCGTGCCCCATGCTGGGGAAGCCGGCTGGCAAACACATAGATTTGCCACTGGAAGACTGGTGATGTACTCTGAAAGAGGTCCAGGTAATTCTTGCCTCAACCATTAAAAGCAGAACTATAAGGCTGCTTCACACGACCCTCAGAAGTACTCCCTGTGCATCACAGCACCTGCCTGGCATTCCCCACGCAGTCATCACGGATTAGTGGGTTAAGCTCTTCATTCATCCCCAAGGCTGCAAAATCACTTCTGGTATTTTCTAAAACTCCTTCATATTTTTCCTTCATATTGATAATGATTAAGGGTCATATTGACAACAACGTTTCCAAAAGTGATAGGTAATCAGTATCTGGCTCCTATAAATACATTACTATACTCTTCTTAATTGTAGCAACCCATTTTGTAGGTTGGAGGTGCTCTGACCACCCAAAAGCTATTTCAGTTTTGAATTATTTGTATAACAATTTGGAAAAAGAGAAGTTATTTCTCCTGGAAAGAAAATCAAATTCAATTTTCCCATGATTTCAAGATAATATAAATGTTCCCGTGATTTCAAGATAAATCAGCAATACAGATCTGCTGAATCAAAGTGGTTGGAACAGAGGTGACTCTCAAGAGACAGAGATGTGACAATGTTCAGGGAAATTTTTGGTTGTCCTGCCTGGGAAGAAGCGTGCTCCAGGCATCTAGAAAGTAGAGGCCAGTGAAGCAGCTGAACCCCCTGTAATGCACAGGACAGCCCTCATTACAAAGAATTACCCAGCTTCATATTTTGGTAAATGCCAAGGTTGAGAACCTTGAAAATAAAGTGAACTGTGCAAACATATAATACTTTTGTTCCATGTAACCCTCTTCCCCAAATGAAATTTACCTACTCTTAAATCGTGGTACAGGACATAGGCCTCATCCACGACAGTATTCTCTGTATGAAACCAAAGTGGGTCCTCTCTGTCCTTCAGATGTTCTTCAATGAATGTATCACTGTTTGGGAAAATTCCCTTTTCCTTGGGGTTTCTAGGTCCCAAGTTTGTGAGTTTGGGGATAAGCTCCAGTGGGAAGAAATCTTGCTTCTTGGGAAGCACTGCATTATTCATCACTGCAAGAATAGAGAAGGGAAATTTTTGATAAAAAAAAAAATGAGTCTGTGCTGATGAGTGCTTTTCTAAGAAGAAAATTCAGAGGGGGTGGTGAGATTTTTACAAGCTTATCTGTGTTAAGAGATGCTATTAAAATTAGTAATTCGACCAATTAAAGTCTTCTGTTTCATGGAAAATACCTGCTAAACAGAAGATTAGGCAACAGATCAGAGAATAGAGGAATTACTGAAATGGAGCTCAAATATTTATGAGAAATTTACGTCTGGGAGGCTTCCTTCTTATTCCTGGGTCCAAAGGGAAATCTATAAACTATAAAAAGCAAAGAAATTATGTTACAAAGTGCACTAGTAAGTGCAAGAGTTAGAAATAATTTTAATTGTTAAAAGAGAAGATACACACTCTGGAAAGCTGAGACAGCAGAATCATTTTAGTGATTTTGTCAAACCCTGTGTCAAAATTTATTTATTTATTTATTTATTTATGTATTTATTTTTGGTGGTACCGGGCATTGAACTCACAACCTCACGCCTGCCAGGGCAGGCGCTTAAGGCACTGAGCCAAACTCCCGGCCCTGGTTTTTTTTGAGGCAGGGTCGCACTATGTAGCTCAGGCCGGCCTTGCGCTCGCGTTGTAGCCCAAGCCGGCCTCGAACTCACAACGCTCTGCCTAACTCTGCCTCCTGAGTGCTATGTGTCAAAATTAAAAAAAAAAAATGATCAAAGATAGAGCTCAATAGTAAAGCCTTGGCTTCAATCTCCAGTTGAGAGGAAGACAGACAGAAAGAGAGAGAGACAGAGACAGAGACAGAGACAGACAGACACACACACACACACACACACACACACACACACACACAGAGATATACAGAGACAGAGATAGACATAAAGAGCAAAGTAGAGTCCCCAACATCCCCAAGTATAAGAAAGTTGAGTCACTTTGAGTTTTAGGAAAGGAGTACATATACTTGGTACTACCATATAATAATAATAACAATAAAATAGTAAGTCGAGCATTCACACAGAAAAGTTAAATTCACTATTCATAACTGCTTGCCCTGGAATGTGTTTGCTTTGGTTATTTGACCTTTTATGAGAAATAACTGAAAACATTGTAACTTTAAAGGGTAGTAATTGATTACTTTGTCCATGAATCTGCAGTTTGGACAGGATCTTGGGACGGGCAGCAGAGAGTGACTTATCTCTAATCCTCAAGATGTGGGGCCTCATTTGGCTTACTCTCCACGGGAGAAGTCCAGCCAGCCAACACCTCTATAAGCTGCTCCACATGGCTGCTCGCATTTCCTTCAACATGGCAGCCTTAGGGCAGTGACGTTTACATAGTGGCTCAGAACTCCAAGAACAAGTAATCCAAGATCTGGGAAGAAGCTGCAAGGCTCCTTGCAACACATCTTTGGAATTCCTGGAGCATTATTTGGGCAGTCTTCTATGGGTCAATCAACCCCCTCAGTGCAGTCCAGATCCAAGAGATGATGACTTCAACACAACTCTTCAATGAGAAGCATAACAAAGAATTTGTATTCATCTTTCATCACAATGTTAACTCAGCTAAAGTACAGTGTTGGCCAGGAAGGCTTGCTGAATACACAGCATAGACCAAAACGGCAGAAAACAGCCAGTGTCTTGCTAAACTTTGTTATCATTTGCTTTATTCCGTTAATGGTACAATCTGAGAAGGGTTTTGGTTCCTCCTCTATTCATTTTGTCTCATACTGATTATTTTGCTGCATAGTCACTGGCTAATGTCAAACATATATGCTGTCTTAAGTCTTTTGTGAAACATACAAGTCCTATGGGAAAGCAATTTTCAGGTGTTTCACTAGTCTAATAACTTCAGTGGAAACATCTTACACATAAACTCAAAATATATAAAATCTCACTTGATATTTGTTAGAACTGTTTTTGGTTCTCCAACTTACTGCTGCATGCTACAACATAATTCCTTTGGTTAATTTTCTATCACCCTTTAAAAAATCTGTAATTAGTTCTAGAAAATAATATACTCCGCTTATCGAAACTAAAATTCCAGCAAGCACCCTCTGGAAAGGCTTTTGCATACTGTCAAGATTAAATGGAAATCACCCAGAAAGCACTCCCCCACTTCTTCAGAGTGCAGCTGTATAATTTGTGCAGAAGCCTGAGATTCCTGAGATGTCAAGTGAGAAAGATAAGGAACGGGGGTAGCCAGGGGATATGTTTTTCAGGCCTAACTAAAACAATAGCGATTTAAGTAGCTATCATATGGATGCTTGGTGAATCCTTTTATTATCTCTAAAGATTTCCCCTTTGCAGCATGCTTTTGTGGGTAAAGAGTTATATATTGGTACATGCAGCTCATAATTATGTCAGCCTAACCACAGCCAACCCTGACAGCCTAAAACATTAAAGATTTTATACAGCTAGTGCCGAATACAGCTTCTTTTATTGGCTCAGAGAGCAGGTATCAATTATAATGAGGTAATAAAATTTGCAAGCACAGTTCATGTCCTGCTCTGGTTTTTCCCCCCTCTCCTTGAGATAATAACAGCAGAAGAAGGAGGAAAAGCCTCTAAGTTCTAACTTAACCACAGACTTTCAAAAGCTCTTACTTTGTATGGCAGGGGTGCCATAAAACTGTTTGTTTCCCTGCTGGCAAAGTCTTCCTACCTAAATGGAAGCTGCGAATTTCTGAAACACACCTTGAAAGTCAGATCACTGAGGCTCTGGATTAATGGTGTGCATTTGCATAACTATAAATTTAAGGTAGAGCTTCCCAAGCCTG
>RJWM01015292.1:0-13940 GCA_004363535.1 Dasyprocta punctata
TTTTTTTTTTTTTTTTGAGACAGGATCTCACTATGTAGTTCAGGCTGGCCTTGAGCTTGCAGTGATCCTCCTGCCTCAGCCTCAAGTCCTGGGATAACAGGAGTATACTGATACAGCTGGTACAAATGGTTCATACTTAATTTTATCTTTTTGTAAAATATTTACACACAACTAAACCTATATAAAGCAAGTTATATAGCAAATATGCTGTACATAAAGAACCTAGTCTATCCCTGTTTCCTCTACCTTATAGCCTCTATAGGTGTTGTAGTCAGGGGTTACATGGAGAACAACTGCATACAGGACCCAGAGCTTATAATACTGTTTTATAATATCACCCAGAGTTGAACACAAGAAAGTGCAGGAAAATCTGTCCACAACACTAAGACCCAGGATATTTAGCAGAGGGCCTGGATCCCACAGCAATGTCTTGCAAGAGTCCCACTAGAGACCCAAAACACATGACAATGCCTCCCACAGTTCCAACTGGGAATCTAAGAGCCCACAATAAGGACTCACGCCAGACTACTTACGGTTCTGTGTCGGGACGGCCTAAGGTCAGCAGTGGAGCTAGAAAGTCTATGCCAGCGGGGTGAAGGAGCTATGCAGTGGGTTGAGCGTTCTACATAGGAACTGAGAAGTCACGCTCAAAAGAAGAAGTGGGGCTGCCCTGAAGAGTATCACAGCCATCCCCAACGGGGACGAGGTCCCACGCTCCTCCAATGATGGAGAACAGTTGAGCACAAGTTAGGAAGCCCAGCGTGACCAGCTTCTCCAGCACACACCTTCCCCTCCGGAGCCAGGAAGCAATACACAATTTGAGGAGCAGAGCTCCCACAACGTGAACCACAGCCACTCTCGTTGATGAGGTCCCGAGCTCCTCCAACAACAATGGCTGAATCCATATTGAGGAAGCCAGCATGACACGCACCTCCGGGAGAACCAGCAGCTCAAACAGCAACTCTTTTTTTTTTTTTTTGCGGCACCAGGGATTGAACTCACAACCTCGCGCCTGCTAGGGCAGGCACTTAAGCCACTGAGCCAAACTCCCAACCCTGATTTTTTGAGGCAGGGTCACACTATGTAGCGCAGGCTGGCCTTGCGCGCGTGTCGTAGCCCAAGCTGGCCTTGAACTCACAACGCTCCTCCTACCTCAGCCTCCCGAGTGCTGGGATTAAAGGCGTGTGCCACCACGCCCGGCTCAAACAGCAACTCTTGAAAGAACCCACAACACCTAGCTCTTCTCCACGTCTCTATTTATGCTGGCAACTTTCTTCAGGTGGATCATCTTTACTCAACACCAGCTGAATTAATTCAGCTGGTGCTAAGTTGACCACCAGTTTGTAATCCATAACAACAGGTAACCAGTCAAATTTGGCTGGCGGCAGGCTGATTCTCTGTTTTAAAAAATAACCAGGCTGGATGCGGTGGCACATGCCTGTATCCCAGCTATTTGCGAGGCTGAGGCAGGAGGATCACAAGGTCAAAGTGAGACTCAGCTACATAACAAGACCCTGTCTCTAAATAAAAAATTAAGAAGGGGCTGGTGACATAACTTAGTGCTAAAGTGCCTGCTAACATGTGTGCAGCCCTGGGTTTGATCTCTAGCACTGTGAAACAAAACAAAAACAAAAGAAACACCATACAAGTAAGTACATGTATACATTTGAATTCCTCTTTCTCACATCAGTATAGCACACAGTAACACTTAATACTATATTACTTTACCTTGATTTAAGTGTTTTCAAAAATGTGAATTACACGTTTACAGAAAAGTTACATTAAAAGGAACTTTTTTCCCATTAAGAGTATGCTGCCAGCATGATGCTCCACCATCTCTGAATACTTTGAGATATTTTCTTTAAAAATAGAACAGTCGAGCTGGGCGTGGTGGCGCACGCCTTTAATCCCAGCACTCGGGAGGCTGAGGTAGGCGGAGCGTTGTGAGTTCGAGGCCGGCTTGGGCTACAACGCGAGCGCAAGGCCGGCCTGAGCTACATAGTGCGACCCTGCCTCAAAAAACCAGGGCCGGGAGTTTGGCTCAGTGCCTTAAGCTCTTGCCCTGGCAAGCGCGGGGTTGTGAGTTCAATCCCCGGTTCCGCAAAAAAAATAAATAAATAAATAAAATAAAAATAGAACAGTCTAGCCAGGCATGGTGGCACACACCTATAATTCCAGCACTCTGGGAGGCTGAGGCAGGAAGATCTTGAAGTCAAACCCAATCTGTGCAATTTAACAACTTAGCAAGATCCAGTCTCAAGGTAAGACAGTGATAATAATATTTGTTAAAAAGACTGGGAGAGAGACAGAGAGGGAGAAAAAGAGAGAGACAGAGAGACAGAGAGACAGAGAGGGAGAGAAAGAGAGAGAGAGGCCTGGGAATATAACCCAGCATGAAGGCCCTCAGTTCAATCTCCAGTACCACAAAAAAGTAAAAAAAAAAATTCTGTATAACCCCAATATAAACATGGAAGCCAAGACATTAACCTCGCCAACCGTCAAGTCCTCAGGCTGTGTTGGTTTATTGAGACAGAGTCTTGCTGTGTAGTCCAGGCTGGCCTTGAATTTGCAATCCTCCTGCCTCAGCCTGCAAGTGCTGGGATTATCAGCAAGTGCCACCAAGCTCAGCTCCATTCCGTTTCATGAGGGACCCAGTACCATGCTCAGTGGCAGAAGGCCAGTCCACAGTCGCACAGCATCGCTCGTCAAGTCACCCTAGCCTCCTTCAACCTAGAACAGGTTCTCAGTCTTTCCTTGACCTTCATGACCTTGACGATTTAGAAATGTACTGGCCATTTGTTCAGCAGAGCAGCCCTCAGCTGTGTCTGTCTGGTGTCCCCTCACTTTTAGCCCTGTGGGCTCTGCATGCCCTGCAGAGCCACCACGGAAGCCACACGGCCTTCCAGGGCACCTGTCGGGCGGGGCAGTTTCATTGTCCCAGGACTGAGGATAGCGTTGCTCCCTTGAGCAAGATGCTGGCTTTTCTGGGTGAAGTGCCTCGTGTCCCCTTTGTGCGGGATGAGTATTCCGGGGGGAGTTGCTTTGAGACTATGCATGCACCCTGTTTCCCACCCAACTTTCCACCCATCTATTTCTCATGGTGCTGGGGCTCAAACCCAGGACCTCACCCATGCAAAGCAAACGCTCTGTCACGGAGCTGCATCCGCAGCCCTGATTTCTTATTTACAGCAGTGTAGACTGCCAGACTGGACTTTACTTGGTGGATTCTTATTTTCTACCCTGCTTATTTATTCTGCTGCTAGTTTATCTTAGATTTGGCCAGCAGGGACCCACTCAGTGGGCTCCCACATCCTTTGGATACATACCCTTTCTGTGAGCAGGTCCTCAGTGTTTGGCACACATGTCCAGGCTCACTGTGTGTTCCCTGCGCCGGGCCTGGGATCAACCATTGCTCCAAGAGGGCTGGGTCCTTTTAGTGGGAAAAGGCATTTGGAAACTGACCTGGACATTGGGTCTAACTGTGACCATATCATAGTTTGTTTAATTACTTCCTTCTAGTGGACAGCTGAGTTTCAGGTCTCTTTTTAAGAAACCAGAAACCACGGATCCTGGTATTTTGGAGGTGTCGTACCACAACGCTGCTCTGTAGGCACTGCACCATGGGCTTCTTCCAGCCCAGGTCTGGATTTCAGAGAAATCGCCCGCAGCTGTTCCTGATCAAGGCCACCAAGCGCTGATGCTGGAGCCAATATCCAGTCACAGAGTGGACTTCAAGGAGCCTTGTGAGGAGCTTTGGGGCCAAACTGCTGATTACAGCTCTCCGTGTTGGGAAGCAGGGTTTATTTATTTATTTACTTATTTATTTATTTTCTTTTTCACTATGCAGCGCAGGTTGACCTCAGACGCAGCGATCCTCCTGCCCCAGCCTTTTAAGTGCTGGGAAGACAGACATGTGCCGCCATGCCCAGTCAGCGCCTGGTTTAAGAAGTACGAATTCCTGCAGGATATGTAGCGGAAGGTCACTAGTGCTCTAGCTGTATCCCTCATGACCGAGATCTATTCCATAAGAAGGATCTCATAGCCAGGTGGTGCATACCTGCAATCCTTGCACTCTCGGAAGCCGAGGCAGGAAGGTTTCAAGTCTGAGCCCAGTCTGGGCAATTTAGCAACTTAGTGAGACCCTGTTTCAAAATAGTATAAAGGTCCTGGGTTCAGTCTCTAGCACTTCAAAGAAGGAGAATAAGCAAAAGAAGAGGAGGAGAAGGAGGAAGGGGAAGAGGAGAAAGGGGAGGAGCAGGAGGTGGCTGGGAAAGGGTCTTGTGAGCAGGACTCCTCTCCTTGGGAACCTGCTATCACACTGGAAGGCCCCTGGAATGCAGTGAGCAGGCCGTGAAATAAGTCTCGTTCTCCATCGTGCCATTAATTTACTCGACACTTTTTTTTGCATGCAGTATGCAAAGTTATACTTCCTCCTGCTCCTGTTGTCACAAGGCCAAGTTATAAATTACAGATGTTTCCGTAGCTCAGTGGTGGAGTCTTGCCTGGCAAGCACAAGCCCTGGGTTCCATCCTTGGCGTGGCAAAATAACAGCATTTTATTGTATGTAATCTTGCTGTGTGTGTGTGTGTGTGTGCGTGTGTGTGTGTGTATGTTATTTTGTTATTTGCATTTGGCCAAACTCCAATGAAGACTTTTTTTTTTTTTTGAAACAGAGTTTTGCCGTGTAGTTCAAGCTGGCCTTGAACTCACTGCATAGCCCATGCTGGCCTCAAACTCATGGTACTGGGATTACAGACATATGCCACCAGGCCTGGCACTAATGAACACTGTACTTTTAAAAATGAGATTTTAATCAGAATGGCACAGGGTGGCTTTCGGGGGGGTGGGGAGACCCTTCTGTCTGAGCAGGACAGAGACTTTATTTAGCCGCATTTCTTCCAGCATTTTGGACACAGGGCCCTGCCGCTGGCGGAGCTGCCTGAGCCGAGGCTGGCATGGATGTTCCTGAAAGGCGAGAAGAGGGCTGTGGTCGATGCTGCCCTGCCAGCTGGGCGCAAATTATTCATGGGCGGCGTCGGAGTCCATGGAAGGAGTCCTGGCTGGCGAGATCTCCACACGACCTTGGAGAGTTCTGCTTGGCCTTGAGCGTGCAGCTTCGCTTCCTGAGCACACGTAACTGTCTGGAGACGTCAGGCCGTGTTGCTCCCTCTCCACCAAATGGGTCACTGGGTACAAACTCCAGTCCTCTCTGCAGCGAAGCAAAGTGTAGACAAACAGCAACAGATGCAAGTAAACCCGAAGACATCTGAGAGCCCACTGAGGAAACTGAGGCCCAGGGAGAAAAGCCTATGCCCAGACATGCAGGAGTGCCTTGATCCTGCCCCACTGGAGGTTGTAGGGGACAGAGGGAGGGGACTGGCAGGATGGACGCGCTGGTAGGAACGTAGGCCATTTCCCTTGCAAAAATGAAATTCAAATCTGAGGCAGGCGGCACCCACTCCATGGGAGACAGCCGGGCACAGATGTATCTGGGCAGGTGCTGGGGGCAGGGATCGCATCACACAAGGGGCTGGGCTGGGATGCGCTCAGGCCCTGGAGACTGGCAGGGGCATTTCCTCAGGCTGGCACAGGTGCCGGAGGTGACTGTGGGCCCAGACTGACCCCAGTCCTTGATCTGGGGCCACCAGGCCCTCTCAGGAGCCCAGCTGGAGCGGCTGGGATGGCCGCTTGGCCCCAGCCAGTCCATGCATTAATAATGGCCACTGATCCTGCTGGCCCTGCGCCCTGTTTCCAGAGTGGGGTAGTAACCCGAGCCTGGTGCCCCTGCTGGACTCCACCCTCCATTGGTGGGGACATTGGACACCTCCCTTGTCCTGGCCTCTGAAACAAGGTGAAGAGAAATGCAAACAAGTGACGCCTGCTCCAACATCCTGAGCATTTGCTGTTCTCGTGGCTATGTCTTTCTGTGTTGTTTTTTTGAGTCAGGGCCTCACTATGTAGTTCAGGCTGTCCTCAAACTCGCTGTGGAGCTCAGGTTGGCCCTGAACTCATAATGATCCTCCTGCCTCAGCCTCCAGAGTGCTGGGATTACAGGTGTGCGCCACCATGCCTGGCTCTCGTGGCCACTTCTTACAGAGGTTCCCAGGTCAGAAGTTGGGGAAATGAAAAGCTGGGCGTGGTGGCGCATGCCTTTAATCCCAGCACTCGGGAGGCTGAGGCAGGAGGATTGTTGTGAGTTTGAGACCAGCCTGGGCTACAAAGTGAGTTCAAGGCCAGCCCGAACTGCATAGTGAGAACCTATCTCAAAAAATAGGTCTGGGAATTTAGCTCAGTGGTATTAGTGCCTGTCTGGCAGGCACGAGGTTGTGAGTTCGATCACCAGTACCAAAAAAAAAAAAAAAAAGAAGTTGATCCAGGAGCCTTGCAGGGGACCCTTGCTGGAATGTATGACCTTCCCAGGTGGGGCCTCGTTTCCTCCTGGGGACTTGTCAGGTCTGTTTTGAGGTCCTGTCTGCAGCTGGGTCTTGGGCTTGATCCTGCCCTAATGGAGGCTGCAGTAGCAGGGGCTCCAGCCGGGGCATTTTACAGAGCAGGCCGGAGGAGGGGGGATCTGACCACGGCAGGTCTGGGGGCCACAGGGTGTGATGGCTGTCTCTCCTGAGGGCCCGGCTCTGAGCCAGGGCTGTGGCCTGTCCCTGGCAGCTGTCTGTAGGCAGGAGGCTCCCAGCTGCCCAGTAGGCTTCTTCTAAGAGGCCGTCATCCTCTGAGTGACGGGGCCTTGCTGCACAGACACAGGTGACACTGGAGGAAAAATGACTGCAGGAATCAGGCTGTCAGCATGGAGGTGAAGAGGCCGCATAGACTGGAGGCTGAGGCAGGGATGTCCTAGGTGGAGGGAGTGGGGGTTGGGCAGCCTGAGGGCCCTGGGAAAGCGCGGTGATATCATAAAGGGGAAGAGGGGAGACCCAACTCTTCACGGAGGCTGGGGTCAGCTGTATGACCTCAGGGGCAGCGTGATCAGAAAGGACCGAGGCTCGGCCCACTCCCCACTTGCCCGCTGTGGTCCCAGATGTCCCCATGCTGGAACCTCCCCGGAGGTTGGCATCTGTCTCGGAATCCATGTTGTGCTGCGGAGGGTTGAGCATGGTTTGTCTCCTCTGAAACTTGTGCAGGTGGGATTAGTATCTTGGTGGTGTGGGGCGGAACCCAGGGCCAATGAGCTACATCCCCAGTGCTGTCTCCCCCGGCTGGCATTTGATCACCACCATGGTAATGTGGAGAGGTGGTGCCTGAAGAGATGAGGGATTAAGCCTCTCTCTGCAGGCTGGGCAGCAGTGTTAGCAGTC
The DNA here is from genome assembly GCA_004363535.1 of Dasyprocta punctata. NCBI lineage: Eukaryota > Metazoa > Chordata > Mammalia > Rodentia > Dasyproctidae > Dasyprocta > Dasyprocta punctata. The sequence continues at coordinate 7,308 of RJWM01015292.1, forward strand.
GAGGCTGCCTCTCTCCTTCAAAGCCTCTTCTGTCATGTTATGACCCAGCAGGGGTCCCTGGCAAGACACAGCTGCCCAGTCTTGCACTCTGGCCTCCAGAACTATGATCAGAATCAACCTCTATTGTTTGTAGATCACGCAGGCCCCTGCGCTCTGTTACAGCAATGGAGAGGAAGCTGAAACATGCTGTGAGCAGGAGGCTGGATCAGCAGGGAGGGTTTTCATCAGGGCCTGTGGTTTTGATCCCCTGGCCAACAGCAGTCCTCAGGAGTCAGGATCAGAGGCTGAGGGCAGCTGGCCCAGCTTCTGGGCCAGTCTTGGGATTTTGGTGGCAGAAATGAGTTTCAGAACAGCAAGCAGACAGATGACCAGGATAAGGACACAGCCAGTCCTGAGAGTCACTTCCTCACTGGTCCCCCAGGAGGGCAGATGTCAGAGAGCAATGTCTCCCCTTGGTCTTGAGGCAGGGGTGGGTGACTCTCTCCAGGGAGGCTCAGGGCAGTACCCTGCACCCCACCTCCTGCTCTGCTGAGAGGCAAGGTCAGATCATGGAGCCCGGCTGGCCCCAAGCCCTCTCCACACCGACTCACCAGACCCCAGGGAGCCTGGGTCGCCCAGCCACACCCATCCCCAGCCCTGCGTCCCCTGTGTCCTGCCTCACCCTTGTCCTGGTTACTTAATCTTTCCAGGGCCCCCACAGCCCTTGAAGCCACCTGACCTGTCAGTCTGCCCTACTCTGTGGCCCCAGCCAGCACCACCCTCCTTGGGACCCTGGAACAGCTGCATAATGCTCCCAAGCCGGCGACTGCCTGAGACTCCAGCCGGTATCTCTGTCGCTGCTCCTGGCCCACCATGCTTCCAGTCTCCAAATCAAGTCCCCACTTGTCCAGCATCAGGCCCATCTGGAGAATTCCCCCCTTGGCGTTGCCATCTGCTGCAGAGCCTGCAGGACTCCCTGCCCTTCTCTCCCCGGCTCCTCCTTGGTCTTCTTTCTTGTCCCCAGAGGGATTCTCACTGCCCAGCTGCTTGAGCAAAAATTCAAGTGTCATTGTTACAGCTTATATGGCGCTGTCTCCCAAAGCTGTGTGTGTTCATGGGTGGTACTAGCTCATGAGTGTGTGATGCTGAATTAGTCCACTGATGTGTTTATGTCTCAATGTGATTTTTTTTATATTAATTTTTTTGAGACAAGATCTTGCTTTGTAATTCAGGCTGGCCTTGAACTCACTTTGTAGCCCAGGCCGGCCTCAAACTTGTGGTGATCCTCCTGCCTCAGCCTCCCAAGTGCTGGAATTACAGCTGTGTTACACCACGCCAAATGGCTTTGATGTTGAGGGGTAATGCCCAGTGGGAAGAGGTGGGCTGCTGGGCGTGTGGCCTGGAAGGATCTCTGGATCCCCTCCTCCCTTGATCTTTCTCTGCTTCCTGTTGTCCTGCCATGGACTATTTCACCCTGGCTTGGAGCCAGCAGAGAATATGAACTGAAACCTCTCCAAACATGAGCCAAAATAAACCTTGCCTCTTTTAATTAGTGGATGTCCAGCATTTTGGCCCAGGCATGAGAGAATAAGTAAAATAGTCATCCTTAACTCTTTCTCTCCCCACCCTGCCTCACAGCAAAAGTCTGGCTCAGGCCACTATCTCTCCAGTTTGGACTTTGGCCTTCTCTTGCAGACAGCAGCTAGATTATGTATTTTAAACATTGAAATATTTTCCTCTACCTTCCCCTTACCCATCCCAACTACACTGCTCCTGTCTCTAGAGTAGTGTGTGTGTGTACTTGCATGTGAGCCTGTGCTACTGGGGATTGAATCCACAGCCTTCAAACTGAGCTGCACCCCCAAGGCCTCAGCCTCCCGAGTGCTGGGATTACGGGCGTGCACCACCACACCTAGTTTTTGTTTTTGTTTCTTGAGACAGGGTCTTGCTATGCTTTCTAGGCTGTTTTTTGAGTCAGGGTTTCACTGTTTTCTAGGGTGGACTTGAACTCACTATGTAGCCTAGACTAATAACCCCCTCCTCTCCTTTTTGAGACAGGCTGGCCTTGAACCCACTGTGTAATCTGGGCTTGCCTCCAACTCAAGGCAACCCTTCTGCCTCAGCCTTCTGAGTGCTAGGATTATAGATGGGCACCACCACACCCACTTTTAAAAATTGTATATGATGCTGGGTTGGTGTTGCCCAGATATAATCCCAGAATTTGGGAGACTGAGGCAGGAGAATCAAAGGTCAGCCTTAGCACCTTAGTGAGATATTGTCTCAAAATAAAATTTAAAACATATAAAAAGGACTATAAATGTTGCTCAATATAGAGCACTTGCCTAGCATGCACAGGGCCCAAGTTTGATCCCTGTTACAGAAAAGAAAAAAAACTGCATATGATTGTGTTTTTTAAATTAAAATATATTTTATTTCACAAGATAATTAAAAACTTAAATTACGCAATAAAATATTATTTTAATTAACCTTCATAAGTATAATTAATCTTTGTAGTCTCTTAAGATATTTAATATCTTCTCTTATTAGCAAAAATAAGATTATATACCAGTCAACAAACTAATTAGTTCTTTTTTTTTTATTTTTTTTTTAACTAATTAGTTCTTATGCTTTTCTCATTTGTTAAAATTTCTGTGTAGAAAGAAACCTGAAAAAAAATTACTGAGAAATTTACTTGGGAGGCTGAGACAGAAGGATCAAAATTTTGAGACAAACTTGATCAACTTAGCCAGACTCTGTCTCCAAATAAAATATAAAAAGGGGAGAAGGTGTAGCTCAGTGCTCCCAGGGTTCAATCCCCAGTATTGCAAAACAACACCAACAAAATTACTGAAAAAATTTGATCATGTGCCTAATGAAATTAATATCATTATTTCTGATTTCCAAATATAAGATTCTTGTTAATTTTTCCTCAAAACCCAAACATCAGAGTTTGAAACACATTCATTGGAAGATTCCTACACCTACTTATCATACTCTTTAAATCATAAATACTTTTTTATTTTGGTAACATTAAATTGCATCACTGCAAATTAAATAATGTTTGGAGAAATGTTTCTTCAAATCCTCTGAGCCAGGCGTCTTGATGCACATCTGTAATTCCAGCACATGGCAAGCTGAGGCAGGAGGATCATGAGTTCATGGCCACCTTGAGTAACTTAGTGAGTCTCTATCTCAACAAAAACAAAACAAAAATCTCTTGCTCATTTTTTAGTTTGGCTGTCTTTTTACTGTTGAGTTATAACAGAATGTACTTTGTATATTCTGAATACTAAACATCAACCCAATATATGACTTAGAAATATTTTTTCTCATACTGTGAGTTGTCTTTTCATGCTTTTGATTTTGTCTTTTGAAGAATAAAAATTTATTTATTTATTTATTTATTTATTTTTTGTGGCACCAGGGATCAAACTCATAACCTCATGCCTGCCAGAGAGGCATGTAAGCCTCTGAGCCAAACTCCCGGTCTTAGATTTTTGAGGCAGGGTCGCGCTATGTAGTTCAGGCTGTCCTCGCTCACATAGTAGCCCAAGCCGGCCTTGAATTCACAACACTCTGCATACCTCAGCCTCCTGAGTGCTGGGATTAAAGGTGTGCACCACCACGCCCAGCTAAGAATAAAAATTTCTAATTTTTGAAATTTAAATTTGTTTTCTCCAAAATTTTTTCCCTACTTGCACTAACTTATCACCTATTCTAATTGATTTACACCCATATTTTCTACTAAAAATTCTATAGTTTTAGTCCTTACATTTAGAACTTTGATCTACTTTGAGTTACAGTTTCTATACGGTATGAGGTCGAGATTCAGCTTCATCTGCTTGCATGTGTGCAGCCAGTTGTCGAAGTTGAATCTTTTCCCCATTGAATTATATTCATGCTTGTTGAAAGTAGGGGATTTATTTTGACGTTTCAGTTCTATTCCACTGGTTTCTACGTCTCTTTATGCTGGTTCTACACAGTATTAGTTGCGGTAGGGTCACGGTATGTTTGAAGTAGGGAGGTTTGAGGCCCCCGGCATTGCATTGCTCTTTCTAAGAATGTGGCTCTGCTGGGTCCTATGCACCTGCTTGGGAAGTCCTTACCTGTTGCTGCACAGAAAGCCCCCTGGGACGCGACTAGGATTGCCTGAATCTGGCAGTCTAGTTGGAGTGCATTGCTACCTCAATGCTATTGCTCCCAGCCCTGAACAAGTAATGTCTTCCTGTTGACTTGGGTCTTCTCTATATTTTTTTTCAATAATATTTGTAGTTTTCAATATTATGTTTTGCATTTCTTTGTCAGATTTATTCCTATTTTAAAGCTATTATTATTAATTACTGTTACTATTATTATTGGTATTATTGGTTGCACTGTGGTTTGACTCCAGAGGCCTTCACACTGAGCTACATCCCCAGGCAATTTTTATTTTCAATTTTTTTTGGGGGGGAGTACTGAGGATCGAACTCATGACCTCGCACTTACCAGGCAAGTACTTGAGCCGCTGAGCTAAATTCCTAGCCCTATATTTTCTATTTTAAAACAGGGTCTCACTGAGTCACTAAATTGCCTGGGCTATGCTTAAACTTGCAGTCCTCCTGCCTCAGCTTCCCAGAGTGCTGAGATTATAGGCATGCAGTCAGCCTTCCTCTGTCACAATCTCACTGCACTCTTTCATGGGGAAGCTTCTAACCTTAATGTCGTTGGTTCTTTCCTCTTGAGTAGTCAGGTGCCCTTCATTTTCCAACTGAATGGAAGAAGCCTTGTTCAGGGTTTTGGGGCCTGAAGGGAAGGAATCTCCCCTAGGTGGGCTCCTGGTCCTCGGGTTTGCTTTTCCTTAGCAAATCCACTGGTGGGGAAGGGTCAAGAGGTGGGTGCACACATTTGTGGGGGAGGACTAGTTGTCCAGCTTTTTCTTTCTTTCTTTCTTTCTTTTTTTTTTTTTTTTTTTGTGGCACCGGGAATCGAACTCACTACCTCGCACCTGCCAGGGCAGGCGCTTAAGCCACTGAGCCAAACTCCTAGCCCTGGTTTTTTGAGGCAGGGTCACACTATGTAGGTCAGGCCAGCCTTGCAGTCACATTGTAGCCCAAGTCAGCCTCGAACTCACAATGCTCCTCCTACCTCAGCCTCCCAAGGGCTGGGATTAGAGGCGTGCACCACCACGCCCTGCTCTGTCGAGCTCTTTCTCGCCTCCCTTTCTGGGTCTCGGGCACAGCAGTGAGAGCTCCACCACAGGCTGCTCTGCTGTCCTCCTCCAAAGCCTCCTCAGCCCACCTCCTCCCACTGTGCCCTTAGCTGACCCCAGGACCTAGGCAGGAAAGCACCAGCCCTTGGAGGGCAGCTCTGCTTTGAGCTCCCCTCTCTCCTGGGTTTGGAATGCTTACTTTTGTGGTACTGAGGGTTGAATCCAAGCCTCGTGGATGCTATGCACATAGGTCACTGTGGAGCTACATCCCAACCCAGGAGTAGAGTTTTATATGAGAAAGGCATTTTTTAGTGTTGTTGTACTGCAACAGCAAAGAGATTAGGAGGCAGGTTTATTTAGCATCCAATGGGCACTGACTAGGAATTGTTCCTCAGAATTGGGGCTGGGGATATAGTTTAGCCATGCAGCACCTGCCTGGCAAGCACAAGGTCCTGAGTTCGATTGCTGCCACATACACACAAAAATGTCAGGCCTTGAAGGCCCAGGGGAGGAGGTTTCTATGGAGTTGCAAACTGGTAGGGGAGGCTACAGAGGTAGAGTACTTGGATATCTTTGATTAGTTCTTATAATATGCATCATAATGACTAGCTATACACCAGAGCGATTTCTTTTTTTTTTTTTTTTCCCATCAGTACCGGAGATCAAACTCACAACCTCGTGTCTGCTAGGCAGGCGCTTAACCCACTGAGCCAAACTCCCGGGCCTACTTTTTTTGAGGCAGGGTCACACTATGTAGTTCAGGCTGGCCTTGCCCACATTGTAGCCCAAGCCGGCCTCGAACTCACAAGGCCCCACCTACCTCAGTCTCCTGAGTGCTGGGATTAAAGGCGTGCGCCACCATGCCTGGTGGTGACTGGCCGTTTCTAAGAGTCAGAAGAAACCAGAACTGCAACAGGAATATCACCTGGGCAACTGAAGTATACTGGCTGGTGGGGCATTTTCTGCTACATTTCCCCTTTTAGATTCTTAGCAAATGTCTTCTGGGCATATTACATGTGATCTTCTGAGACAAGGCCCAACTAGAAGCAGTCCTAGGATGGGCCCTAGCCGAAGTCCCCAAGACTGAATGTTTTCCCACCAGGAAATTGTGGTTTGTTATTATAGGGTTTCTCCCTAAGCTGACTCTGACAAAGAAGTGAGGGAGTTAATCTGATCTAGGAGAGTCTCCAATGTGTCCTAGATGCTTGTCAAATCTTTATCATTTGTAAGGGCTTTACTGGTTATTTTTTATTCTCTTGGGGCAATCATCCATAGAGCTAAGGCAAAAACCACAGCTAGCAGGGACGTGGGGAAGCAAGGACTGGGGCAAGTGATCTGAAAAGGCACAAAAATCAAGGGAAGTAACGCACTGAGATATAGAACAGTCCTGTGAACGTGTCCTTAGGCTTCAGCCATGCATGGGCTGGTCAGCATTTGGAGTGACCAAAACAGGACTTTGAGTGCAT
>RJWM01015292.1:14040-48313 GCA_004363535.1 Dasyprocta punctata
GCCTGCCAGGGTAGGCGCTTAAGCCGCTTGAGCCAAACTCCCGGCCCTGGTTTTTTGAGGCAGGGTCGCACTATGTAGCTCAGGCCAGCCTTGCGCTCGCGTTGTAGCCCAAGCCGGCCTCGAACTCACAACGCTCCACATACCTCAGCCTCCCGAGTGCTGGGATTAAAGGCGTGCGCCACCATGCCCGGCTAAAGCTGGATTTCTGAAACTTGTAGAGGCAATTAATATAGACCTGGATAATATGTGTGCACAGGGGTGTCTACAGGTATAGCTGGTCTTCTAGCTAAATTTTAATGCAGCTGGTTTCAAGCTGTTCCTGAACTCTTAGAATTCACGTGATTTCTCACAGCAGAAACTTACAAGCTTTTGTGATCTTTTTGGTGTTGGTAGGGAATGTCTTGGGCCAGCCTGAGTAGGTAGAGATGAGCACTGACAGATATGTGTGTATATATATATATATATATATTTTTTTTTTTTTGGCACCAGGGATCGAACTCACAGCCTCGCGCCTGCCAGACAGGCGCTTATGCCACTGAGCCAAACTCCCGGCCCTAGTTTTTTGAGGCAGGGTTGCACTATGTAGCTCAGGCCGGCCTTGTGCTTGCATTGTAGCCCAAGCAGGCCTCGAATTCACAATGCTTCTCCTACCTCAGCCTCCAGAGTGCTGGGATTAAAGGTGTGTGCCACCACGCCCGGCTTCAACTAACCCCTGTAAGGTCTTATTTCTGTGGAGTCTGCCTGTGTATCTTTAAGTGAAGAGAGTCCACTATAATGCACGAAGTCAGGGGCAGTGACACAGGTGCTGAAGCCTGAGCTGGCTGCAAGGGTAAAGGTGCCAGCACTGTGCTTGAGCTTGCAGAATACACGGTGGGGGCAGGTCTAGCTCTGATTAAAAATTTTTCTGGCTGTTTCAGTCAGTCAGATCCTGGGGGTGGTGGTGCGGAGTGTGGCTTAGGAGCACAGGTTTGGCATCATTGGTGGCAGGTTTCCAAACAGCAGCAGGAAGCAATAGCAGGAGAGCTTTGACCAGAATAACTTTGTCCAAGCTGACCACAGCATATCTAGCCTGTCAGACTCCATTCCTAACAGAGCTACTTCCATCCATCAGTAGGGTGTACTCAGCATCTGTCAAGAGGTTCATTTTTTAAAAGTCTGATCAGCTCAAGAACAGTTCATCAGCCAGTGCCAAGCTGTCATGGTCTGGTGGGCCCAGGCTGGTGGGTAGGTACCTGGCAGGATTGTGCCACAAGAGTCAGGTGAGAACTTTTGTATAAGAGTAGGTCCAGCACAAAACCAGGCATGGTGGTGAATGCCTATAATTCCAGCACTTGGGAGGCTGAGGCAGGAGGATTGTTGCAAGTTCAAGACCAGCCTGGGCTACAAAACGAGCTCAAGGCCAGCCTGGACTACCTAGTGAGACTCTTGTCTCAAAAAAAAAAAAAAAAAAAAAGAAAAAAAGAGTAGATCCAGTTACAGCATGTGGCACCTGGATAGTTAGGTCTCAGTCTAAGGTGATCTTGTCAATTTTCTTGATCAGAAGGACATTTGCTATTAGAGTGTGAAGGCAAAGGGGAAAGGCAGCTCTTAGTGACTGGATCCAAGTATTTGCACAGGTAGGCCACTGGCTGCTCCCAGGGGCTGACAGTCTGAATAAACATCATTGTTTTTGTGAATTTAAGAATTCAGATTTTATAGAAACCAGCAGCTCCAAGAAATTTGTGGAGTTTCTTTCTTGTAACCAGTTTCTGCCAGATATTGCAGAGTTTTTGTGCCTTTCCAGCAGAGAGCTGGAGTGTTGTTAATCACAAGTGCAGTGATATTTTGTGCTGTGGAACTAGTAAGGACAGCTGTGAGAGCTTCTCTAAAGAGGGTAAACAAGTCTTTGAACCTCTGGGAGGTTGAGTCCAAGTCAGCTGACTTTTGAGTTCAGAACCGGGACCTTTGAGAAGAAGGACTGGCTGATGGGAACCAATCAAAGGCAGAAGAAGGCATTCTTCGGGTCCAGGCAGGTATACCAGCAGGCTATAGGTGGGGTAAGACTGAGGCAACATATAGAGGACAACTGTGGCAGCACTGATAGCTCAGAGATCTTGAACTGGACACTATTCTCCACCGGGTTTCTTTACAGGCAGAAGAGGTGTATTTCAGCAGTTTGACAATCTGTGTGGTTCTGAATTTGTAGTTGAGCCTCTTGTGGTGTGGGGCACTGTTTGATGCAAGTGGGGGTTGCTCCAGGATGGATTTCACAATCAGAGGCAGTTGATCAATGGCTCAATCTCAGGGGCCAGGGGACTGTGACAGAATTGTGGATCTGGAAGAGACAGAGAAGCAGGCTGTCTCAGAGCAGCCAAATCTGTTGCTAGAGCCTCCTCAAATAGAGGGAGAGTTCCCAAACCCTTGTGGCAATTGAGTCCAAGTGAGCTGGCCTTTTCGTCCTGTCTCTGGATCTTCTTATGGGAGCAACCCGCAAGCAGATGAAGCCATCTCTTAAACCTAGACATGTAACCCAGGTGGCATCTGGAGGTGGCTGGATGCCTGTTTGTGTTTCCCATGACATCTGACAGCAATGGGGGTTGTTGTGAGGTAGCATGGTTGATGGCCAGGCCTGGAGGTGAATCTTGGCTCATGCCTCTGGGAGAATTTTCAGAATTTCAGAATTGTAATTATCTGTTTCTCAGGCATCATCTTCCTCTCTGAGAAAGTGCAGAGTTCAGTGAGAGGGAGGCTAACTAGCTCAGTGATAGGAGTTTATGTTTGGTGAGACGTCCTCTCAAGCTGCAAATTTGTGCCTAGCAGAAGGGACAAGAGGCATGAGTCCCAACTGCCCAAGTAATGCTAACTTTTTTTTTTTTTTTTGGTACTGGGGATCAAACTCATGACCTTGTGCTTGCCAGGCAGGCACTGTGCCACTGAGCCACATCCCCAGCCCAGTGGTAACTTTTTGACAGAGGGAACTTTTAAAGGCAGAGAGTTCTGTTTCATTGTCTACCAGGAAAGTCACAGGTTTGCCCCCAACTTTTGCAATGTCTATGGGCTCTCAGGGTCCCAGTTTGATAAAGCTGTATCTGTCCTATTGATCCAGGCCAAAAGTGGTGAGGAGACATGAGATGGGCCTGGATAGTCAGGTTTGTATCCCACAGATGGAGGGGCCATTTATTTTTTGTGTCCATAGGCCTTATAACTCATAGCCAGAGGGTATCATTGTCTACCAGACTGGATTTTCTTATGGAAATCAGGTGATTTTCTTTTATTAGGTTTCTGGGTAACAGTGATTGATGGGCTTTTTGTCCCCCCTATTTGATGCTTTTGAGAAATGCTTGACTGATTTTATGCTTCTATGTGGGGTGATCTTTGATAACTCATTTGTCAGGGCTGACAGTCCAATTTTTCCTCTGTCAGAATGTGGACCTCAGAAGGAATTGTTGACAGTCATCTTGGGTGGGCATTAGATGATGCTATCTGACCAGGATAGGTGCATCTGGGGGGGAAGGTGTTCTGTGGTCGAATGCAAGCAATGACTGATCAAACTGGAACTGGTTCAATTGGTTGGGAGTAGATGAGTTGGGAGCCGGGTGGGGCGGCAGGGTGAAACTTGTCAGCAATTGCAGCAGCTAATGAGGGTGCCATGGTGGAATTCTCAAGAAGAATGGGCCTCTTTTTTTTTTTTTTTTTTTTCCTTTGAACAGTTTGGTTTCATTTTTAATTCTGCAATCTCAGAAAAGCCCTTTTCCCCCTGCAGTCAGGGACTGGGTTTTGACTAATTAGTTCTCATCTCTGACTTGCTATGTGTGTGTTGTGTACCACTGAACAATGGCACAACAGACAAAGGATGGGTACCTCTCAGAGACAGAGACCATTCAGATACTCACCTGGTCATACCCTTCGCAGGAACTTAGGCACGACTTAGCTAAGGAGGGTGTGAGGCCTCTGTTATGCCATTTGTCAATTGCCGCTGAACCACAGGGGAGGGTTCAATCAGCCACCATGGCAAGTGCTTCCCAGTCTTGGTGCACAGATGGAGTAGCCTATTGCTTATGCTGTTGGTTCCGCTCACTAACATTCACTCAGCAGGCACTCAGAGGTTAAACATTCCAATCCCCTTCCCTTGAGTGTGATCTCAACTAAAGAGAGAGGTGATCAAGCTCTCTTTCTGCTCAAGCTGAGCAGAACTGACAGTCAGGCTAACTGGGGTGCCCCCAGGAGTCTTACCAGAATCAGGCATGCAGGCAGGCAGACAGACAGACAGAAAATCTTGAGGGAGCACCTTTCTGTTGGGACCTGGATAAGTCCTTGCTTGACTCATGACCGAAGAAGTCAGCATGATCTTCCTGGCCAATGCACCGGTTTGCAAAAGAAACACCAAAACGACACCCAAAATTTGGAGTCAGATTTATTTAATATCCAACAGGCACTGACAAAGAATCAATTGTTCCTCAAAATGTCAGCCCTGAAGGTCCAGGGAAGGAGGTTTTTATGGAATTGCAAGGGGAGAGGGGTAACATAGGTAGAGTACTTGGCTGTCTGTGATTGTTTCTTACAATATGCATCATGGTGACCAGCCATTTCTAGGAGACAGAAGCAACCGGAACTGCAACAGGAACTGTCAACTGGGCAACTGAAGTATATGGGCTTGGCAGGGTGGTGGGGTGGTGGGGGGTAGATTTTCTGCTACAGTACCTTTTTTTTTTTTTCCTGAGACAGTCTTGCTATGTAGCCAATGCTGCCCTCATACTCAAAGTGATCCTCCTGCCACAGACTCCTGAGTGCTGGAATAACAGGCATAGCCCACCACGCCTGGTCAAATGTGATCTTTTATCTGCGTTTTATTTATTTTTCATGGTACTGGGGATTGAACTGAGCTACATCGCCAGCTTTTTTATTTTTTATTTTGAGACAGGGTCTTGCTAAGTCACGAAATTCCCCCACCTAGGCTTGAATTTGTGATCTTTTTGCCTCGGCCTCCCAAAGTGCTGGGATTACAGGTGTGTACCATCACAGCTGGATAACCAGGATTCATGACTATAAATGACCAGAAGCCAGTACAGCCTGATTTAAATGTAAAGCAGCTCTAGCTTTCCACTGAGGGAAGGCAGGGTGGTCCCCAGCCTCGATGCATCTGCTAACCTCCTCTCTGAACTTGGTGGCGGTGCAGGAGCCTCTAGGACCCACACAGCCTTAAAGGAGTGGGCAGTAAATGGCATTGAAGTCCTAAAGCTGGCAGAGAAGAGAACAGGTGCTAGGCAAGAGCAGTGACAGGTGTCCTCCGGGCCAGGTGTCACACAGCCAACTCTGTGAGCAAAGTCCTTAGCTTGGTGTCTGCTGCTGTCATGACTGTATTACTGGCAGGGAAATTCTTGTCCAATTTTTTTTTTCTTTGGTACCAGGAATTGAACTCATGACCTTGTGCTTTCCAGGCAAACCCTTGTGCCACTGAGCTAAATCCCCAACCCCCAGTTTTAGGCAGAGTACATGGTTCAAGCTGCCCTTAAACTCATTATGTGGCCCAGGCTGGCCTTGAACACACAGTGATCCTCCTGCCTCAGCCTCCTGAGTGCTGGGATTACAGGTGTGTGCTACCATACCTGGCTTTCCTGGTCTGACTTTTTGTCCCAAGCAACTGATTGCTTTGCCAGGGCTGTCACAGGCAGGGTTCCCCTCCCGCCCTGCGTTTATTGAGTCTGCAGGGTCCTCCTTAGGCAGACATCTGATCAGCTTCCTCCCTCCTGCTCTCTTCGGGGACTACCTGGAGCCTGGGTATTGCAGCTTGGACCTCTCTGCTCAAGTGAATTAGAACAGGGCATGGTGGCATACACCTATAATCCCAGCAGCCTGTGTCCCAGCCCCCAGGGAAGCTGAGGCAGGAGGACTGCAAGTCTGATTGACAATTTAAGTGACTTAGTGAAACTATGTCTCACAGTAAAAAACACAAAAAAGGCTGGGGATGTCGCTCAGTGCAAAAAGGCACTGGATTCAGTCCCCAGGCCCCAACACACACCCCCTCCCATGAACAAGCATTAAGAAAATGGATAACCTTGGCTGGGGACATAGCTCAGTGGCACAAGCACCTGCCTGGCAAGCATGAGGTCATGAGTTCGATCCGGTACTAAAAAAAGAAAAGAAAATGGATAACCTGGTATTCAGAAGCAGAGAGAATGGTATAATGAATCCCATGTAGCTGTCACTCGCTTCAGCAGCTGTGGCCCACCAGTTTGTACATTTCCCTCGCACCATTTGGTCATTCTGAGACAAATCCGGGTACCACACCATTCCACCCAGAAAGTCAGTATTTAGTTCTTACAAAGTACTTTTTTTTGTTTGTTTGAGACAGTATCTCACTATATAGTCTAAACTGGCCTTGAACTTACTACATAACCCAGGTTGGCCTTGAACTCATATTGATCCTCCTGCCTCAGCCTCCCTCGATAATGTACTTTAAAAAGAAAAAAAGATTGACTTGTTCTAACAGGTTCCAAAACTAAAAGGTCCACATGTTGCAACGGTAGAACCCTAACTTATTAAGAGGACAATGTGCCCTGCTGAAGTCCATTTCCCTGTTCGGAGGAAGCAGGGTGGCCATGTGGCTGTGTTTGGCTCACAGGATGTAAGCAGAAGTGTGAAGCAGGCTTCCAGGAAGACTCTTTATTGAAGAATTGTCAACCGGGAGCTGGTCGCCTTTTATTCTTTCTAATTTTTACTTCTTCCTGCTACGTGGAATTTGCGATATGATTTATGGAGCTTTCGCAGCTATCTAGGTCCATAAGGTGATCTGGCAAATATAAATCAAAGCTAACAGGAGAGAGAAAGAGAGAGGGAGAGAGAGGGAGAGGAAGAGAGACGGAGAGAGAGAGAAAGAGAGGTTTAATCTTCGAAGCCCTCTGCCACTGATCTCCATTCCCAATCTTTTCCAGTCTTGGTTATCAAATCATTAAGGTCAGGTTCAATTGTAATAAATGGAAAACAAAACAAAACATTTAAAGCAGTGGTTTAAGTGTGATAACTTTTTTCTTTTGTAAGTCTAGGGATAAGCAGTTTGGAGCCCAAACAGCACTTCCACGGCCGCGGAGTGCTAGGTGCCCACTGCGGCAGGTGCCCCCCGCCCCCAACTTCCGAGGCTTCAAACCACAAACCTGTCTTCCCGTCCAACTCCTGTTCCACAGTGGCAGGAGTCAGGGAAGCTGCGCGGGCGCGGCTGCAGCCCGAAGTCTCTGGTGTCACCAGGCTACAGGAACAGCTCGGGTACCCATTCCTCCCACTCCCGCGGTGATGGTGGCCCGCGCTCTCGCCAGCGTTGGTTTAGGCTTGTGGGTCTCTCCATGGACACCATGGCTGGCTTTCCCCAGGACCAGGGACTCAGGGCAAAAGAGGGGCAAGGAGTGCCCCGAGTGGTGGCACATGGCTGTCATCCCAGCACTTCGGCAGCTGAGGCAGGAGGATCATCGCAAGTTCGAGGTCACCATGGGCTACAAAGAGAGACCTTGGCTCCAACACCAGCAAGGAGAGAGAGAGCCAGAGCCAGAGCGAAGGGACCCCTGAGCCCGGGGCCGCGGTCCCGCTTCCCGCGCAGCCTCAGGGCTCGGCCGCCGCCCTCCGCCCGGCCCGCTTCCCCGCGCAGGCGGGCTGCCGCCGCCCTCCCTCATCCGACTGCCAGCCGGCCCTCACTCCGCCCCTTCCCCTCCTTCCGGCGAGCTCACAGTGGGACCCGGGACTAGGGGCGGCTGAGCGCGCGCTGCATTAGGTTCACTGCCACGAGGAGGCGGCACCCGAGTAGCTGTCTGCCCGCCAGCGCGCGCCCCGCGCGCCCCCTGGTGGCCGAGGTGGGGCCCCAGCTCCCGGCGCAGGTGGCCGGAGGCTGCAGGCGGCGTGCGCGGGTCCCGGCCACTCCCCGCCACGCCCAGGGACCCAAGTGTGAACGATTTTACCTGTTTTATGGCCGCTAGAAAGTTTTTGATTGCTCGTGTAAACGGCATTCCATTTTTCCATTTTTGCATTTCTGCTCCAGGGAGTGGGTTCCCCGAAAACCTGAGTTTCATTTTTTGACTCCGCTGCAGGCCCCAGAGGTTGGGCCCCCCCGGCACCAGGGAAATGGAGGTGAGTGAGGAAAAGCCCGTGGGAGTGGCCCCCAGGCAGGTCGGCCAAATGGCACGTGGTGGGGCCCCAGGTGGCAGGAGCTCACAGACTGATCCGCAAGGGCTGGAGACCGCCGGCGAAGACTGGTTGCCAGTGTTGGCTGTGTCACTCGCCGTGACCACGCTTGCTTGGCACCACACAAGCACTGAGCAGCAAGGGAGGCTAAGGCCTGGTGTGCGTAGCAGAGGATCACAGGGAAGCCTTCCTCCCCTCGGCTGAGCTGAGGGCGAACGGATGTTCACGCCAAGAGGGCCTCGGGGGAGAGGCTGCGTTTCTGGAATGCTCATTTGTTACCAGCACAAAATTCTGAAGTCTGTAGAAACGTGTATTTTACTTTTAGGTACTGGTGATTGAATCCTGGGCCCCTCACCAAGCTACAGCCCCAGCCCTTTTTTACTTCTTTTCAGAGTGTCTCGCTAAATTGCAGAGTTGCTCAGGTTGAGCTTGAATTTACAATCTGCCTGCTTCAGCCTTCCAGAGTGCTGGGATTACAGAGAATATATATATATATATATAAATTTTTTTTTAAAAGAGAAATGTATCTTTGAAAAGTGTTGCTCAGTTCATTCTATCCTGGTTCATTCAATCCCCAGCACCGAAAGAAGAGCACCATTCCACACTGAGATGCCCAGGAGAACTGGTGGGAGGGGAGGCTGTCTGAGGTGGCAGGGACCCGGCAAGGCAGGCCGATGGAGACCCGTGGCCAAGCCACACATAACCCCAGCACCCTTTGTGCTGGTTCCTCCTCCATCACGGGTCACCTGGAAGGCCATGTTCCTGCTGCCTCTGACCACTTGACACTGGGACCTGGAAGCCAAGCTGAGTCGGGAAGGGCTCTAAGGTACCCGGCATGCCAGCAGCACCCAGCCTTTAACAAGACATCCTCATTGAGGGAATCAAGGGGGACACACACACCACACACAGGCGCTCCTCCCTCACCTTCTGCATTAAATCTGAGGGACCAAGGTAATGTCCCTTCTGAGAGACTGTGGCGCTGGACAGTGGGCCAGACCTAGGTGTGCTGACCCCTTACAAATATGGCTGCCTGGCCTCTCAGGTCTGACTGTGCGAATCCGAATATTCCTAGCTACTCAAGTTCTAAAAGGGGAGGGCACGCAAAATCCAGTGCCACAGTAACTCATCCCGTGGCGACAGTGGCTTTCAGGGACAGCGAAAGAAGTGAGGGTGAGTACAACTTCTGGGGCTTGAGGCCCGCAGCCGTCTTCTGATCACGAGGCTGACAGCTCTGGCAGCCACAGGGCCATGTTGGGGAGCACAGTGGGAGGGGCAGAGGCCGGCTGCTCCTGGGAGACTCTAGGAGCGGCTGCCTACACGAGGCAGACAGGACTTCTCTTTAGACTAAACTCGGGGTGCTCTTGACTCTCCAGACCCATCTTGAAGCCCTGATGTTGCAGTGGTTCCGGTTTCTGGTGCTGTGGTGTTGCTCGGGTGTGTGTGGAGCTCTCAGCCACAGGTGTCAGTCAGAGGCCACTGCTCTAGGGACCTTTGGACAGCCAAGTACCAGGGTTCACAGCAGCCCATCAGTGTTCGAGGCTGGTCACCAGCTAATGAAGTAGCGCTTAGCTGAACAAGGTGCTACATGCTTTTAATCACAGCACTTGGGAGGCTGAGGCAGGAAGATCACCTTGAGTTTGAGGCCAACCTGAACCACATAGGGAGACCCTGTCTCAAAAAATACAACGGAACAAACACCCCTGTCCAAAAAAACCAAACAAAAAAGTCACACAGCTCTGGCATCAGAAAGATCAGCAGAACATTAAGTGCCATCTGCAATGAATCCTCTATTTTACTTCTGAGCACTGAATGCAGCTAGGATGGCTTGGGGAGTCCTTGCCACCTTCCTAGGTGTCTCCCCCTATTGCTTTAGCAGGTGGCTGTGACACTACAGAATACATGATGCAGGGAGGAGTGTAGAGGAATGAGTAAGGAAGAGAGTGGAAGAGTTGGAGGAAAGGGCACAGGAGGCTCAAAGGAAACTTTTCCCTTTGTCTCTTGTAACAAAAGCAGCAGTTGTCTACCCACTGATGGGGCAGTGTTGCCCTCTGGTGGCCATGGAGGACACATGCACTGGAATCAATGGAGGTTGGCACTGGGCCCCAAGGGGCGCCCTTCAGGCAGACCAGTCCCAATAGCAGGCTGCACTGCCAGGCGGTATTCCTCAGCAGGAGCCAGCAGGCTGTAGGTTCAGGCGCTGAGGCAGATGCTGGCCTCCAGGCTCAGGAGCTGGCTTTCGCTGCCCTAGCAGCCAGCAGTTAGGATAGTGGGGAGGGCCTGCTGGCTAGTACGGCTGTGGGCACAGTCCTTCCCACGCCAACCCAAGAGCTGTTCAGGGGAGCAGGGAACAGCGGGTGGGTGTTTAAAAAATGGATTAGGAGTCTTCACGGGGGTTATCTTATTGATCAAGGTCCAGCCGTTTGGCAAGGTATATACATTTTATTTAAAAAAGTTTACAGTTTTCATTATACACAACTATTAAGAGGTTATAGTCAGAGGCGGCATTTGTCCTGGTGACAGACATGCCCACTAGATCACCACAATGCAAGGGAAAAGGTGGAAGGGAGGAGATGGGGCAAGGAAAATGTAAGCAATAAAAAGCTTAGATTTCAATGCAGGGCTGGTAAGTCCCTTTGATCTTTTCAAGTATCACACAGTATGTACCAAATACAATCAGTAAATAATGGCCATTTCTTCCCAAGCCCACAGCCAAGACAAGTATTTGCTAAATGAAGAGCCCTTCCTCGGGAGAAAGGAGAGCTGTGCGCCTCAGCCTCCGCCCCATGCAGCTGGCTGGGGCCACCAGGAAGTGGGAACATGGATTCAGAAGCCCAAGAAATGCAGTTCCTGTGCCCAAGCACAACTGATGTGATTTCCCTCCACAAGGCTGTGAACCCGGTCAGGAAGCAGATGAAGTAAAACCCCTGCTAACTTTTATAAATGGTTTTCGCAGAGGGGAGGGGACCACATGCCACTGAAAACCAAGCACTAGTTCCCAGACAGGGTGTCAGGAAACCTGAGCCCTGGAGGCTGGTGGAGGACCGGTCTGCCAGGCATCTAGGCCATCCCGACAGGAGGCCGAGGAAAAAGCAAGCATCGGATCAGACCGAGGAGGCCTGCAGGGAGCTGGGGTTGGGTGGGGGGCTCCTCAGGGGCCCGGATCAGCTGGTTGGCAATTAGAACAGCTTCTGAAGTGGACGAAAACATTAGTAACGGAGAGACTATATGGCAACTTCTGACAGTTCACTGACTGGTATAAAATGCTGGCTGAAACTGCAGAGTAACCTCAAGGAGGGTGGGGAGACTGACAACAAAGCCAAGACACCACTGACACCCACAGGCCTCAGTGATGGGCTTTTCCAGGGTGCCAGGGCTGCCAGCTGCAGCCCCCTTTTGTCGGTGTTTGGCAAAAGCTGGAGCTCAGGCGTTGGAATGGGAGCACGGCACAGCTTGTGCTGGTAAACAAGGTAGGATTTCAAAAATGCTGGGTACTAAGGCCAGGGAAGCAGCCACCAGCAGCTCTGACCTCCCGTCACTGCCTGAGGCCGAGTTCACCTCTCCAGCGCTCTGAGGGCCATTCTGTGAGGGACACACTGACAGCTCAGAAAGACCCTGTTGTCACAACAGCTCCTGCTGCAGACTATGGGGGCCCAGAGTCCCAACCAGGCCTCCTAGCTCCTTTGAGCCTGTGAGTACAGCCTTTTCTCCCAACCTTGCATAGGAGCAGGGGACAGAGTATTAGAAGGGATCCTGTCCAACCTACAAAGGAAAAAGGCCCAAGGAGCCCAAACACGAGGCGGGTCAGGGTTAGTGCCCCGAAGGGAGACCTGCACAGAACAGGAGGGAAGGGTGTGACTTGGGCACCAAGCCCAGGAGTTCCCGGTGCTAACAGAGAAGCTTAATTACACCTTTACCACATGTACTCGGCAGCCACACTTGACCTGCTGCTTAACCCCGATTTTCATGTGGGCACCTGCACCTCAGCCAGTGTTGCTGGGACTCTGGAAAGAGGGCAAGTGCCAGCTTTGCACTGGAGAAAATGGGTTCCTGTGAGGGCAGAGCTGCGCCACTATTCAGGGACCTTCCCTACAATCTTTTTCTGGACAAGATCAAAAGCAATTATCTGGACTTTTTTGGGAGGGTAATTAGAACACTATGGTTTATACAATATTGAAAAAATACAATTTTTTATTGTTTGAACTCAAATCACCACCCAGCACTCCAAGTCTACCCTAAGTAGCACCTAATAATAAAGCTTACAGCACAAGCAGACTGTGAATGCAGCAGGGAAGCAAGTCAACAGCGCCAGCAGACCCTCCCGCCCCCAAAAGCAACGAAGACAGCGTGCTAGGTCAAAGTACACCATTCATTACATGTTACAGTTAATACTACCCTTCCAACAAGCCACAAACGCTAGCGCTAACTCGGTACAGTTAACTAACCACAGCCTTATAGAACTGCACTTTTTAAAAAAGAAAACCTCTTGCTTCGTGCCCGTAATTAATAAGTGAATTCTTTGTCTTTTAGGAAAATAATCATGCTAAAAGCAAGTTGTACTTTTTTAAAGAAAAGATTGATTGTGCTTTTTGAATTTAAAAAAAGAAAAAAAGATTAGGTATCTTCCAACCTCACTGACTTAAACCTTGTGGAACATAGCACTTCTAAACTAAAAACACATCAAAAAGAAAAATTATCCCAGGGGAAACATTCAAAAGTTGTCTTTAGAAGATCTCAGGATTGGCTAAATCTGCTACTGTCCTATTGGTTGTGGGGGAAAAAAAATACAGAGCTATTATTTAAAACTTCTCCAAATCCCCCTCCAGATTCAGCGGGCAACACTCAGATCGAAAGAAACTCCACGGCAACCTGGACGTAGGGTTAGCTGACCAAATACTGGATTGACAGGCATTTTAAACAGTTTGACTTGCTCTTAAACACTCAGGACAGGAAGTGTCCTTCCTTCACAAGCTGTCCTCCTACATCACGTTCCCAAATCCCTCTTTTCTAGCCAGTCACTCTCTGAAGAAAGCTGTTTTTCCCATGTTGAGCCACTTTGAGTACAAGAATCTTTATTTGTTCCAGTTTTTCATTTCAAGTTGAGAATCTGCTTTGGGTTTGGAATACCTATATCCCACTCCCCACAGGCACACAATAGCCAGGCTGCTGCCGGGGGAAATCAAACCCCACACAGAGGAGGAGCACTCTGGGCCTCAAAGCCAACAGGCCGGTCTTCTCGCATCTAGTGGTCCACTGAGCGGCTTGTCCAGGCAGGAGACCATCTCTTAGCACGTGAAGGTGACACCTGTAACCCGTCTAAGCACAATGCACACAAATTGAAAAGAACTAAAACCAAAACCTCCTTCAGTTTAATTTAGTCCAGGCAGCAGTCTTGAGCTGGCCCAACACTAGAATTAGCATGGGACTTTGCAAGTGTTTTTGATGAGAGGAAGTATCTTCCAGTTACTTTTCTCCTCCTTCCTTTCAAAAAAAAAAAAAAAAAAAAAGTCTGGATCATGAGCTGTACCCCAAAAAGAATCAGGTTTAGAAAATACTTCCAAGAGGTTCTCCAATACACAACGCGGTGGCTGCAGGTCTGGTATCATGAAGGGCAGGAATCTACATATAAAAACGTACTTAAATCCAGTCAAAAATGTTTTCTCAGTTCTCTAATTAGCTCCCTGCTTTACAATGATACTCCACAAAACGGGCCCACCTAGGATTCACAGGAAGGGGCCGCTGCTTTGTACGTGGCTGATTCTACATGTTCCCAAAGCAGGCCTCTTCCGCCCCCAATTTTTCCTTTCCAATTTGAAAAAGCAGTATTCTATCTTCACATCCAAGAGCTGGTTGGTTTGGTTTGTTTCTTTGGAACCATCAATAAAAAAAAGCAACTTTTCCTGTTAGTTTTACTTGTATCTACCTATCAGAGTGGCTATGTGACATTCAGTAGCACACAGGCTGCCCTGGCCAAATGGACTTATGAATGCATGCATTCGGACCGCATATTGCTACCAAAATGGAATGTGGGAATATGCTATGCACCTCAGGTTGAGAAATGACCAAGAAATCAAGATCTAAAGGGTGATATATAATATATATATATCAATGCTATTATTCATAAAAACCTTGTTTAGTAATAAAAAAAATTGCTTTGTTTAAATATGAATATTATAGTCTGCTTCTCATGGTTAGGAAATAATAGTCTTTCTGAAAAGCAGGCGCTTTTTCTACTACAACTCCATGTCCTGGGCCTCGTCTTCCGAAAAGTCAGACATAGAACTCTCCGATGAGCTGTCCCCAGTGCCCTCTTCCTGCTCCTTCAGGGCCTCCTCCGTGGCGTACTTTTGGATGTATTCTGTACAGGGGTGAGGAAAGAAGACATAAGGGGTAAGTGAGCCGTGACCCCAAGACCCATAAATTAAGATTCCTCTTCTGTGCCAGGGGTAGGAAAGAGGACAGCTGACATGATAACTGTAGCTAAAGCCGGGCCCATGGGGAACGGGAGGGGATGACCACGGTAGGAGAGCAACACAGAATGCCTGACCTGCAGACAGGTAAGTACCTCGCATCCTTACCCCGGGATGCTGGAGGAGCGGAAGAAACGAGCACCCCACACTGTTTTACTTTAAATGGCAATAAAATCATTTGCCTCCCGGATAGAACGTGAAGTTAAGATTCCATAGCAAGCCCGGCATGGTGGCACACGCCTTTAATCCCAGCACTCAGGAGGCTGAGGTAGGAGGAGCGTTGTGAGTTTGAGGCAGGCTTGGGCTACAGCGTGAAAGCAAGGCTGGCCTGGGCTACACAGTGCGACCCTGCCTCAAAAACCCAGGGCTGGGAGTTTGGCTCAGTGGCTTAATCGCCTGCCCTGGCAAGTGCGAGATTGTGAGTTCAATCCCCAGTGCCGCCAAAAAAAAAAAAAAAAAAAAAAAAAAGAAAAGAAAGAAAAGAAAAAGATTCCATAGCAACTTACCAGGAAATTCCCATTGTTTTCAGGTTCGTAGTTATATAATTATGGTTAGCCCAGACTATTATTTTAGGAATAGACTTCAGTCTACACAGATCCTGCCTGTCAGGTTTTAGAAGCAGCCAGTAAGAACTGCCTTTCAGTCTGTTCATCAGGAATGAGCTGCTGTCCAGGGCACGCACATGAGCCTGAGCGATTTTACCCTGCATCACTTACCTTGCGTTTATGTGCTGTATCCTAGGCTGAATCTGCTGGCTGACAAAGAATTTACGAACAGCTGAATAAACAATAAACTAGTTCCTAAAAGTATACACTGTTTTCAAGTAAATCGCCTACACACAATATGAAGAGACAGACGGTAGGAATCCTATCAGGGTGGTAGCTGGACACAGATGTGCCCGCATGTTCTTGGGATTTGTCTTTTTTCCTCTATAGAGTTGCAGACACTGGCAACATGAAGATGGGTAACTAGCCACAGGGGCCTGCAAATCTGAAGAGCCAGTGTAGGGGTCTTGCTTGGAATATTTTTTATACTTTCCTTTACAAAGTTTGCAAACAAGTATTAGAGCTCTTTAAATTTATAAAACTTTGTATACCAAGATTATGAGATTAGATGAACCTTTATCTAGGTAAGAATTTACCTAAATTTATGTTTAGAGTGACAGGAATGTTTACTGAAGCCTTAGAAATGTTATTTTTGCCTTCTAAGGGGCTATTCTGCTTTTTCCTTTGTAGAAGTTGTTGCACCAGGACATTGTTTCTTGACACTCATTACTGATGGCGAACCTTTTAGAACTTTCAATGACACAAAAGCCTGCTGCGGCACATAGCATAGGTTCACCACCACCGCTCTAGTATCTTACTAGCTGTCTTTAGAATATTCAAGTAGACAAATGTTTAGGGAACGCTTACTAGGACAAGGTCTTTCAGGAGACAAAGTGAAGAGCAAGATCATTAAGAGGTGGAGACAACAGATGCAGGTGACAGGCAAGAGCTGCTCAAGTGCCCTGTGGAACATTCAGGGAAGGAATTGGCTGAGGCCAGGGAGGCAGGCACAGCCATACAGACCTAAGGTCTGCCAGCTGCAGTGGACAATAGGGTAACCAGGGCTTAGCTTCACCCAGATTTAGTGGCTGGTACATAAAACACTGTATTAAGAGACAGCTACTTGTGTCATCTTGCTTACAAATTAAGAGTGGTGAGGTTTTGCCAGAGGTAGATGGTGGGTCTGTGGTAGTTAAGTTATTCTGTGTTTTTATGTAGGTTGAAACTTTCTGTGACAGGGGCAACCCACTTTCCGGGTCCCTTTCTGTCCCTCTTAGACAGAAGCTTTCTCTCTAAATAAATTCTCCCTACTCTTAATCTCTGTTGCTTCTAGAATTCATTCCTCAATTTTAGAGAACACAAACTTGGCATTTCGGATATCTAGCAGGTTGGAAGTTTCTTTCCCCTATATCATTTGGAGGCCTCAATGAGATAACTGGACAGAAGGAGGAGTTTGCTTTTGTTTCATGCACACTGGATTGTGACTTGCTTAGGTGATCAAAATTTTCATGCTTCAGATTTTTATGTTATGCCTTTGCCCATTGCTTATAATCGTTCGTGCTTTGTCTCTTACATAATTTTGTTAAAAATAATGATAAATTTAAGTTAAAAACATGGGAAAGTAGGGGCTGGAGATTTAGCTCAGTGGCATAAGTGCCTGCCTGGCAAGTGTGAAGTCATGAGTTCGATTCCCGGTACCTTAAAAACAAACAAACAAACAAAAACGGGCTGGGAGTTCAGCTCAGCAGCTTAAGCGCCTGTCTGGCAGGCGTGAGGCTGTGAGTTCGATCCCCGGTACCGCGGAAAAAAAAAAAAAAGGCAAGTTATGATGCTTCTTTAATGGGGTATTTTATTCCCATTTTGTATGTTACATTTAGACTAGTTGCTGGACTTCTAGTGTTCTTTATTTGACTGCTGTGGTTAGTTATCTTAGATAGCAGTGCTAGGGAAAAGCAGTATTGAGAGTTCCCCCTAGTGAATTTTGATTTGAAATGCAATAAAATGGTCTTTCTAAGAAATCTAGTTTGTATTTAGAAAATACACATGCCTACTGATAAATCATGGGACCCTAACTCCCAATTAAAAGGCAAAGGCTGACATCTATTCTTAGGACTTGAGGGACAGGTTTCACTGGGACAGATTGGCCCTGATCCTCCTCTACACTCTAGAGGAAATGTCAAGTCTTTTTTGCCTCAGTTTTCTTTTAGGTCTGACCTTCCACTGGTGAGAGGCAATCTTAGCTCTTGAGATTCCACATTCTTACCTTTCCAGGTAGAGTGATGACTCGTGGGCAAAAGTTGTGCCAGTAACTCACCGTGAGCATGAGAAAAAAAGACTTCCTTTCCCTGATCAAATGTCTCATCTTTTTCTGCCACTTTGCGTTTTTTTTTTTTGGAGGCATGTAAGATTAGAGAGAGAACTGCTCCAACCTTTTCCTCCCATCCAACAACTAAGTTAAGCCCGTAGAAAATGAGCATTTGCTAACGCCAAAGACCTAAACAACTATACTTTTAATCTTACTGGTTTACCATAGTTTTGTCCCACCTCAGACCTATTTTGTGACTCCGAATTGGATCGGTATTACCTATGCAACTATACTTTAACCTTAATAAAACGCCCTTGAAAGTGGCAGGCGGCCGGGCGTGGTGGCGCACGCCTTTAATCCCAGCACTTGGGAGGCTGAGGTAGGAGAAGCGTGAGTTCAAGGCCGGCTTGGGCTACAACGCTAGCGCAAGGCTGGCCTGAGCTACACAGTGCGACCCTGCCTCAAAAAACCAGGGCCAGGGAGTTTGGCTCAGTGACTTAAGCACCTGTCTGGTAGGCGTGAGGTTGTGAGTTCAATCCCCGGTGCCGCAAAACAAAAAAAAAAAAAAAAAAAAGTAAGTGGCAGGCAACCCACTTTCTGGGTTCCCTTCTGTCCTTAGACAGAACTTTTCTTTCTCAATAAATTCTTCTGACTCTAAAAAAAGAAACTTTCCATGACTAACAAAAGGAGTGAATATACCTGGGTACCTCAAACTCACTGAACTGCACTGGCACACAGTGGTGTGCTGGTAGGAGTCGAGGCAAAGTTAGAGAACACTGACTCAGTACCAGAAAGCCCTGAATGGCAGGCTGATGCCCCTTTGAGAAGGTTTTTGAGCACAAAAGTCATATCTCTTTGGACAGCTCCAAGGATGACCAGGCACTTCCATGGATGTTCAATATTTAACCCTGTTTTCAAGGCTGTACCCTAAACCAGAATCAATTAGACAGGAATGCTGACTGACACCTTGGCTAAGCAAGGGCAAGTACACCTCACTGAGGTGAGAGTACTGATTTGTGGGGACTGCCACAGTGGACTGTCCAGCAGGCAGCCTGGAAGAAGGGCCAGGTGTCAACACACAGAGTTAGGAGTCATCAAATGGATTACCTGAAGCTAAGAGGTGAATTAGCTCCCTAAGAGGGAGAGGAAGAGCGAGCATGAGAATCAACTCATAAATGTCCACATTTGAGAAAGTGGAATGAGTAGTTTTCAGAAAGACAGCAAAGCCACAGAGAGGTCCAGGAAAACAGAATTTAAGAAAGGTGCATGAGAAAGAAAAAAGGAACTCACAGTTTTGGCACAAGAAGGAAAATAAAGGACTGTGGCAGTTTAAGACAAGGAAGCAGGAAGTTTGAAAAGGAAATAAATAGCTCGATTCCTAAGGGAACCAACAGGAGTACCTCTTGTTGCCTGTCGGACCCTCCCCCACCCCCCAAAATGGGGAAGAGTACAATCTAAAGGCACAGTAGGAAGTGGGGGTGAGCTCAGGCCTGATGGCCATGATTCTCCCAGATTACCAAGAAGACATAGTAATTCCCGCCATTAACACTTCAGAAAGCCAGAGAGGCCATTCGAAGACAAACACAGGTTGGGGTCCCTTTGTGCCTAGGACCAGAGCAGATATGCACTGCAACAGGGTAGGTGTTCAACTGCTGAGACGTAATGAGTAAGAACTACAGAAACATACTCTGTGCTGAAATGTGTGCCTTGCAGACCCTGGTAAGTGACTTCTGTGTATCAGAATTTTAGCACATTTTCACAATTTTATCTGGTTGAACATGACTGCTTCATTCTTGGAATACATGTTTGGTTATATAGCTCTTGTGCTACATAAATTAGATATTAATTTGCAAAGCACTTGAGACCTAAGTAAATTAATTACAGACTTATTTCTACTTTATCTAAACAAAAGCACCAAACAATATTCTACAGAGACCTGGGGAGAATAACAGAAGAAAAACAAGTTCTATTTGTCTTCACTCTCCCATGAACTACTCCCACTGTCATCTCTTGCAAGTGTGCCTCAGGGGCCACAGCTTTTGAGGAGGCTGATGTTCTGTATCCTATGCAGATGGGCAAGGTGAGCTAAAAGCTGGGAAGATCCCAGTGCCTGCTATTTGTTAAGAGTGGATGCATCTCCATTGTGAATTCTTCTCCTTCCTGGTGGAGCTTTATGGATCCAGATTTTTCATTATGGAAGTTCTCAAACATTCATGGAGGATAAAAAGCCAATGAACTTCACTAAACCCACTGGAGGTTGTTATCTCTTTCTTTTTCTTGGTAGTGGGAATCAAACTCAAGGCCTTTGCACTAAACTACACCCCTAGCTTTTTATTTTGAGCCATTAAACTATGTCATTAAATTGGCCAGGCTGAGCTTGTACTTCCAATCCTCCTGTCTTGGTCTCCCAAGGGTGCTGTAATTAGAGGTGTGTGTCACTACTCCTGCCCCACTTGAGCTTTTGAAGTTTTTTTGTTTGTTTATTTTTTGTACTGGAGATCGAACTCATGACCTCACACTTGCCAGGTACACGCTTATGCAGCTGAACTATATCCCCAGCCCCCAGCTTTCAATGTTCTTTTGCAACATTTTCCTTTTAATGAAACTCCAGTCCCATGATTGTGGAAACACAGGATTCTAAATCCTAAGGGCACTCTAGCTGGGGCTGCCAGTGCTACTTAAGTCTACAGCTGTTGCTTTAGGTCTGAGAAAGTCATGGGGAACTAGGGAACTCACAGAGGGCCCTAAGTGACTACAGCCCAAGAGATTTAAATTCTTCTGACTCCAGGTTAAACTGTGTTCCTCCTTACCTTTAATTTTTTGCTTGTATTCTTCTGGTCGGTGGAGGTACATGGCTGCTGCGTCACCATTGAGAGGATCTATGGGGTTAGGGTAGGCCAACAGCTGGGGCAAGAAGGACTCAAATATATTGGTAAGATCTGAAAAACAAATACAAGTTCTTCATGCTTGGGAACACAAACATTCATCATTGAATTCAGTAGTCAAACCTGCTGAGTATGGTGGTGCATGTCTATAATCCCAGCATGGGAAGGCTGAGTCAGGAGTTCCAGGCCAGCCTGGACTACAGAGTTCAAGGCCAGTATAAACTACAAGGCAAGACGCTATCTCAAAAAACATAAATAAAAATAAATAAATAAATAAATAAAGGGCTAGATGTTGTCATGTCTGGTTTTGTGTATTTTCCTGTGAGATTAAAGAAAGGATTGGGAAGCCGGGCGTGGTGGCACACTCCTTTAATCCCAGCACTCGGGAGGCTGAGGTAGGAGGAACGTTGTGAGTTCGAGGCCTGCTTGGGCTACAACGTGAGCACAAGGCCGGCCTAAGCTACATAGTGTGACTCTGCCTCAAAAAACTAGGGCTGAGAGTTCAGCTCAGCAGCTTAAGCACCTGTCTGGCAAGCGCGAGGTTGTGAGTTCAATCCCTGGTGCTGCAAAAAAAAAAAAAGAAAGAAAGAAAGAAAGGATTGGGATTATTGGTACCACCCATCTGAGATTTCCCATTGACTCTTCTTAGCATAAGATCATCTACTTTGTGAGTCATCTCAGGTTTATTCTCAAGGTCAAGATACTTCTCCACAATTAACATAATCTGCTACTTAGAAAAGTTTTTGAACCGCTCCCAAGATCCTGCTGAGTTTCCTGTGTTTTTCCACTGTATCCCTTCCTTGACTGAAAAATAAATATGAGTCGGTCATGGTGGCGCATCCCTTTAATCCCAGCACTCGGAAGGCTGAGGTAGGAGGAGCGTTGTGAGTTCAAGGGCGGCTTGGGCTACGTGAGCGCAAGGCCAGCCTGAGCTACATAGTGCAACCCTGCCTCAAAAGAACTAGGGCTGGGAGTTTGGCTCAATGGTTTAAGCGCCTGTCTCGCAGGCGTGAGGTTGTGAGTTTGATCCCCATGCTGGGGAAAAAAAAGAAAAAGAAAAAAAGAAATATGGGCTGCCTGGAGACTGGTCTTGTCTTAGCCCTCAGAGTCTCGTACTCTGCAGAAGGGTTTTGATCTTTCTGGAGCCCTAAAATCATACCGCTTGTCTCATTTATTTTAAGCCTTCCCTGTACACTGGTTCAGGAGATTGGGCATCTAGGCCAGGTCCCTGATAAGTGGTGCCCGAACATGTGTTAAGGACGTAGCTCAGTGGTAGAATTTGGCTAGCAAGCATGAACCTCTAGGTTCAATCCTCAGTACTAGAAAAGAAAGAAAAATAAGGTAAACCAGGATGTTCTATAACCTGTACTTCCCCATAGCTTTGGAATGCAGTGATTTCTATTTTATTTGCTTCTCAGTTGGCAAACAGTGAACTGGAAAACCTGAGTGCTTCCATTTTTCTATTCCATCAGCTATTCTGTCATGTTTTATATAAACATTCTTGTTTCAGGAGGCAATGTGGAAGTATAAAAGGTGACATAAAAACCTACTTTTTATTCTGAACTGATTTATTTTACAATGAACATGCTTATGCTTATGCAGTGTTACAGATGAGTGCTTTGCCAAGCCACATTATTTGAGATTTGGGGTTCTTAATAGTGTGATTTTTGCTCCCCAAGGAATCTGGCAATGTCTGAAGACACTGCATGTTGTCACAAGTGGGTGGCAGAGACATGCAACAGGCAGAGAACAGGGACAGTACTGAAGCATCTTACAGTGCACAGGACAGCCTCCATAGAGAACCACCTGGACCAAAACACCACACGTGCTGAGGCTGGAAAACCCTGCTCTGGATTAAAAAGGTTAGCAATGCTTTTCCTGAGAGGACTGGGTAAATACTCCAGGCTTTGTGGGCCACAAATAGTTTCTGTTCAAGATCCAGCTCGGCCACTGTAGCACAAAAGCAGTCAAAGATAACAGCAAAAAACAAATAGCAAACAAACATGTGGCTGTGATCCAATAAAACTTTATATACAAACACAGGTGGCCAAAGTTTGCAAACTCTGCTCTATAACACCCTTCACCTAAGATGAGGCTCTTCCTTATCACTACGGGATGAAGCAGCTGAGCAGCAGTGCTACTCAACAGAATTCCTGAGGGGATGGAAATGCTCTTCACCTGCACTATCCAAACTAGAGCCACTAAATCTGACGTGCGCAAAATAAAACAGGGGTGGAAGGAGGGGAAAAAAAGAATGGAAATGTGTTATGTATGTGGACCAATTCCCTACAATGGATAAAATCATTATGTATTGCAAACATGTAATAATAAAAGTGAAAATCAAAACAGTAGCCACTCGTCACATGTGGCCACTAAGCACCTAAAATATGGCTAGCATGGCTAAGGAAGTAACATTTTCCTCATATTGAAGTGCAATTAAATTAATTAAATTTAAAAAGCCATATGTAGGTGTACTAGGCAGTGCAGGTCTAGAACATGATATGCTAGAATCCCTCGGCAGTGAACACCAGCAGCCCTGATTTCATGCACCAGAGAGATACCTTTTTCCTAAGCCCAGAGTTACAGATGTGGGGTGGTTTCGCCTTTATAAGGCCAAGTTCAGAACAGTTCCAAAGAAGGATGGTACAGTGAGATTCTCATGCACTAGGAAACAATCAAAAATGACCTTTCAAGACAACCTCAAACTATCTGCAGTAGGATTTTTCACTTGTTTTGCTGACAGGTTTTATTTTTTTAAAGGAAGCAACATAGTCAACAATTCAATAATTATTCATTGCACAAAGCCATGGAAAACTAATTGTTAAGGCTAAGGAACAAGGAAAAACACCACGCCTAAATGCTGGGTAGAAAAAGGCCATAAAACAGTATACACACAGTTGCGTAAGTAAGAATGTTTTTATTTTTTTTGCTGGGTACTGGGAATCAAACTCAGGACCTCACACTTGCCAGGAAGGTGCTGCACCACTGAACTATATCCCCCATAAGAATGTTTTTAAAATTATGTCAAGGCAAGGGGCTTATAAAACTTCTACTTTTCACATATCAAATAATACTAGTTTTCTGTTGTTTTTTCTTTGTTTTTGAGGTAGGGTCTTGCTATGTAATTCAGGTTGGCCTTGAACTTGCAGCAATTCTCTTGCCTCAGCCTCCGAGTGCTGAGATTACAGGTGTGTGCCACCACATCTGGTTACTTCTCATTTTAAAGAGTGTTTTTCTGCAAATATGTCCTTTCTGCTTTTGTGAACATCTGAAATGTCTAATAAAACATGAAAAGTATGGTATTTTCTTTTCCTTTCTTAATCTTTAGGTGGGTGAGTTATTAAAGGCAGTCATAGTCATTGCCAAAAAACAGGCAAATTGAGAAATTTACAAAGTGAGTGTGCTCCCAGAGCAGGAAGAGCTAATAAGAACTACAGTAACAGTACTAGTAGTAACAGCAGTGGCAGCAGATAAACCCTTGCACTGGTTACAAGTCAGGCACTATTCAGCTCCTGGGGCAAATCTGTAGCCAATGAGGGTGAGGACATCACTGCCTCCATTTCACACGAGAAGAAACTGAAGCACACAGATGATGTGACTTGCCCAAACGGCTGGATTTCAAATTTGGGCTTAGCCACCACATCATCTGTTAGTGGATGCAACCATCTCAACTTTCATGACTGCTCACGTCTCTGTAACAAAGTCTCACTGCTTATGGGCCAGGGAGCCAAAGCCATGGCTCAGAGACGAGGGTGCCCCTCCCCAAAGCTCCCTTCCTCACAAATACAAGGTTATGGATGGGCGCTAAGCAGAGAACATGCATGCATTTCTTTTTGTTGTTTTTTGAGACAGAATCTGGCTATGCAGTTCAGGCTGGCCTTGAACTTGCACTGATTCTTTTGCCTCAGCCTCCTCCCAAATTCTGGCATTACAGAACCATCCCCAGTCATTCAAGTGTTATTCTGGCTTCTTCACAGAGGCAGTGGGCTTGTTTTCAATGGGTCAACACAGGAAGTGGCCCGCGCTGTCACAGGTGCATGCGCAGTGACCTGGGGGATTCTGACACAGGTGGTACTCCAAAAGATTAGCTGCTGGATGTGCCTACCAAACACCAACAAAAACCTTTAAAAAACAAAGTAAAGGTTTTGTTCTCTTTCAGTAATATTCCGAGTGCTTCTGACTGGAGAAATATTTGTAGACAACACGCTATATAACTACAGGTTTCCTGTGTCCCAAGAAGAGATTTTATACCCTTTCCTACCACTTTTTAAGTTTCCTCAAGCCACCAAATAAGTGTCTTTAGCTTGTTTGTTTCAAACACATAAAAAAAAACCCCTTAATTATTGGTTCTTTCCTGTGTCTGTCTTTCTGTGTTAACACACTGTTAATGCATTTTTATAGATGTATTGAATCACACCTGTAAAACGATGAGCGGAAAAGGAAAAGCCCATATCCAGGTTCTGAGTAAATGCCATGGCTCCTGGAGGTCAGGAGGGAGATCCCAGTCCTGCCACTCTCAAGCTGTGAACCATCCACCAAGGTGACTGGCAGAGGGGTGACCCACGAGTCCCCCTGAAAGGAGCATCTCTCATCTGTGCAAATGTGCGAGGTTGGGAGCAGAGCATTCACCTAGCATTTGTGAGGCCCTATAATCAGACCTCCAGTACCCGCTCCCCACACATGCACTAAACCAAGAATAAAATAAAGACACTCAACTTTTTCTTCTTTCGGAGACAGGGTCTGACTATACAGTTCAGGCTGGCCTTGAATTCACTATGTATCCCATGTTGGCCTTGAACTCATGATGATTCTCCTGCCTCAGCCTTCCAAGTGCAGGGATTGTAAGCATGACTCACTACACCCAGCTAAAACAACTCATCTTCAGAAAAATTCATCAGAATGATTTATTTTTGTTTAAATGTATTAGGTCAAAGACCTTTATTCTAAAAACATTAACCTTTAACTTTTTGCAAGGGAAAGTATCAAACACATCACCTAACCTAGAGATTACAGTCAGCTGGCTCCATTTCTGGCTAACAGGCAGTTTCTAGATCCCTGAGAAGTATGGGTCATGATGAACAAATGACCCTTACCTTTGCCTTAAACTAAATTAGCAGATACCAAAGTGCAGTCCATCAGGACTGACTCTTCAGTCTGAACCTACAGTATTAATGTGAACTTTACAACTCGCATGTCTCAGCCAATGTATATAAACAAAAGATGTACATACATATTTAATTTTAAAATACCCAAATAATGTGGGTTTCTCATTAAAAGGAGCACCAAGACAGGTGTGGTAGTGTATACCTGTAATCCCAACTATGTGGGAGGTTAAGACAGGAGGATCTAAATTCAAGGCCAGCCTGCAAAATTTGGCAAACCCTTCTCACAAAAAACAAATAAAATATATAAACACACACACACACAAATTATAAAACTAGCCAGATGTGGTAGTGCACACCTATGATCCCAGCACTTGGGAGGGCGAGGTGTGAGGATTACTGCAAGATTGAGGCCAGCCTGAACTACATAGTGAGACTCTTGTCTCCAATCAATCAATCAATCAATCATGGCCTTGGGTGTAAGTGGTGGAGCAGTTGCCCCAGTACTTACAAGGCCCTGAATTCAATGTCTAGTACTGCAAAGAACAAAAACCCAAAACAAAACACAGTACCAATGACCTTGCTCAGCCAGGAAATAGCTACTTGTGGGTTCTTCAGGCCAAGAAAACACTCGAGTTCCTCAGCTGAGCTGCTGTAGAGGCTGATGATTGAACAGCCTTCCCCGACTCTTTTCATCTCTGCACGCTGCAGTCACCACCACCCTCTCCAGGTACAGATCTGCCAAACCATAGGCAGGAAAAGCCAGATCTACTCTTGAGGCAGTAGCAGGTGGTCAGAGGTAAACTGGCAGCGGGGGAGATCACCTAACACACTGGACATCTGGCAAAGCACATTCCCTTAGGCCGAACTGTTCCCAGCGAAAGGGAGGCTGGCAGCTCTGCAGTGCACAATGGATGGAAAACTAAGGGAACATAGACCTCATTTCAGGCCTCACCCTGTCTTGCTCTTTGACCTTGAGCAAGTCACTTTTTCTACGCATCTCCATTTGTTTTTCTACAGAAAGAGAAGTGTAATACCACTGTTCCCTACCAGGAAGTATTACACATCAGAAAAAATGACTGTACAATATGCTTTAAACTACAGTCTATTGTGTTCACTTTGGCAGCACATATACAAACTACATTCTATGATTAGACTAAAATATTAATATAAACATGACATTTCTTAAGAGTAAAACGTTCAGCTACACATATTCTTTTTAGAGACTATACAGGAAGTAAAATAAGTCACATTAAAAAAAATGCACCAATTCCCCCCCCCCCACCCCTTTTTTTTAAGTTGACACAGGGTCTCATTTTGAAGTTCAGGCTGCCCTTGAACTCACTACATAACCCAGGCTGGCCTCCAACCCACGGCAATCCTCCTGCCTCAGTCTCCCAAGGGCTGAGGTTACAGGCATGCCCACCAAACTTGGTCAAAATATGCACCAATTCTTAAAGTAAAGCCACCCTACTCCAGGTGACTAATAAGATCATCCAGGCTTAAAGGGGAAAAGATAGGAAGGAAGAAATCGCATATCCATGTTTTATTTTTTGCTCTTTATGAACCAGTGACCATAATCATTTTTTTCTCAATTTCCTTAGAGCATTAAATGGAAAATTCTATAAAGTTTTTTTTGTTGTTGTTGTTGTTGTTTTAATATTTTTGAAGGGCTGGATCAAACCTGGGCCTTATACATGCTCGGCAAGTGCTCAACCACTGAGCTACATCCTTAGCCCAAATATGTTGCTTTCTTAAGGTTAAAATCCTGCAGGTGCCCAAAGCTGGATGTGGTTTGCGCCACTTGGATGCATAATGAGTGAGCAGGCAGTCATCTCAAGGATTTTTACTTCCATAATCTTTGTTTTCCAAATTTAATATTGAAAAATAAATGGAAGCCATTCCTTCCTTCAAGAGCCACCTAACCCCTTTCCTACTTCTACTCCCTAAACCCCAAATGCCCGATGATCTGGGCTCTTTTTTAAAAAACAACGAAGCAAACAAGATGTTTTCTTTTGAAAGGCAGCAACCCCTTGCAGAGCAGCGTAAATTCTGAGGTATTTGCAACAATCCGTTTTTAAAGTTGGACATGGTGGCTCACACTTGTAATCCCAGCACTCAGGAGGCTGAGGCAGGAGGACTGCCACAAATTTGAGGCCAGCCTGGGCTACATAATGAGTTTAAAGTTAGCCTTAACTATACAACGAGACCTTGTCTTCAAAAACAACAACAATCAGCTTTTAAACCAGGCATGATGGTACATGCCTATAACTCCTGAACTCTGGGAGGCTGAAGCAGGAGGAGTCCAAGTTCAAGCACAGAGTAGGCAACTTAGCAAGATTCTGTGTCAAAAAATGGTTAGGATGTAGCTTAGTGCAAAGGCCTTGGGTTTAATCCCCAGTCGAGGGGGGGATACACTTTCTCTCTACGGAGTCTATCATATTATTGTTTTATTTACATTTTTTGGGGGGATCAACTCTTACGATTTTAAAGGAGTAAGTGTATGCTGATTACTATTACCAAATCTTTATAACTGCTCTTTATCAGACCTGACATATTTAAAATGACTTCTAGGAAAATCCATTCCCTTCTTTCACTAAAGGGTGCAAGTTGACTCTAACACCCTTGCCCCTGGATGAACCTCTGGAAGGAGTTTGGTTAGGGTTGTCTCCCACACTCCACGTAGTCAGTCTGCACCTGCTTGCAGCCCTAAGGAAATGTCCCTGGTTTTTCTCCTTCCTTGGCACATCTGCATGTAACGTCATCTGTCACTCCAGCCCTGGAGGGTATGCTATCTCCTGGATGGGCTTCATGGCCTTTATGGCTCCAAACTCTCCTCTTGAATCAGTAAACACTTCCTTAAAACAATCACAGGGTGATTTCTCATGAATAGGAAGTTCCTCTTGCTTTTTTTTTTTTTAAGCTTTTCCTATTCGGAAGCATGCTACCAAACAATTTCACATGTTGCTGTCCCCTCTCTTTTGGTGAAAGACTCCTGGTTGCTCAAGATGAAAACCACAGGGTCAATCAGTACCCTGAGGTTATCTACCTGTTCCGTAATTCAGTAAGGAGCAGGGCTGAAAGGAGAGGAAGACAACAAAAGTCCTGCTCACAACTAGGGAAGTAGAAAGATGGACATAAATCACAGGGCATCAATTTTCATGTTCTAGAACACATTATTTCTTCCATGATTTGAATACATCTCTTTCCCTGGGATTTTGGCCAACAGAGTTGAAAGTAATGGTCAAGCTGTGGTTATGTGGGAATCTTGGCCATGTTACTCACACCCTTGTTACCCGGGGAATATCAAACACTGACCTTTCAAAACCCTATCGGTTGACTTTTGCTCAAACCATTGTGAATTCAACTGTCAACCAAATCAAAAATTTGTAAAATATTCAGGATAAAGCAAATCATAAAATCTTACTCATCTATCAAGTTTTTTTTTTTAGGGGGGAGGTAGTATGCCTTTTATGTACATATATAAAAACCAGTTGCCAAACAGGTAAGATTTCCATATTTTCTTTGGTTATATAATGATTTGGGCCAAACTAATAGATTATCTTTTACCAGCTACTCAGAAGTTGCAATAATAACGGATTTGAGTTTTTCACTTCTTACTTATAGTCTATAAATATTAAAAAATTGAAAGTCTACAAAAAAAGAGGAGTACTCACAATCCTCTAGCCAAGCATGGTGGCACACCCCTGTAATCCCAGCACTTGGGAGGCTGAGGCAGGAGGATTGCTGTGAGCTTGAGGTCAGCCTGGGCTACATGGTGAGTTCAAGGCCAGTCTGAACTACACAGTGAGACCCAGTCTCAAAAAAAAAAAAAAAAAAAAAAAAGGAAACAAAACACAAATCTCTATATCTTATTAGTGGAGAATCCCAACTGGACACAAGTGAGCAGCTGCTGTGTTTGAAAAAACACTTGGAAAGCAGAAGACCCTAGAAGATGGCAGGCACTCGCTCCCGAAGAAAACTTCAATGAAACCAACCAGGAATACCCTTAGAAAAGGAAGCAGACTTCAAAAAGTAACATTTTCTGAAATAACTACTTTGAATCCAGCTTCAATGACCAACAACGCTTTTCTCTGCTGTCCTGAGGACACACAAGGGGCGAGGTAGAGCCCACCCCAAAGACCTCCTGTGGCACAGATCCCATTGGTTTGCCAGGCCACATTTAGTTTAGCGAATGCTAACAAACTGCAAATAGAACAATGCATATGCCTGCCGACCTGCTACAAGATGAATTCTTTTTTTTTTTTTCCTTTTCTTTTTGAGACAGGGTCTCAACTATGCATTTTAGGCTGGCCTTGGGCTCACTTTGTAGCCCAGGCGGGTCTCAAACTTGCAAAGGTTCTCCTGCCTCAGTCTCCTGAGTGCTGGGATTACAGGAGTGCGCCACCACACTTGGCTTAAAAGATGAATTCAAGAATGCATAGTTATTTAACTGAGAGGGTCTTAAGTACAGATAATGTTCAATGTAGGCAAAGAGCCAAACCAGATGGAAACACATCCCCATGCTCAACTCTCCAAAAGGCAGAGCAATTAGCAGGAATTAAGGATTAGTCGAACACTCAGCAGGGTGTGGTGGCAACCCTTGCACTCTGGAAGGCTGAGGGTTGAATGTTCAGGCCCATCCTGGGCAGTTTAAATTAGTGAGTTCCTGTCTCAAAATAAAAATAAAAAAGGGTTGGAAATGTAGTTCAGTATGAAGATCCTGGGTTCAGTCCCCAGAATTGGGTGGTGAGGGTGGAGGTGGGGGTAATCAAATATTTGAAGAATTTTATAATACTCATGACATATTTAATGTCATTGGTAGAATTCTGACTTTCAAGTATTTTAAACTTAGAAACACATGATTGAAGAGCCGGGCATGGTGGCGTATGCCTGTAATCCCACCACTCGGGAGGCTGAGGCAGGAGGATCATAGTGAGTTTGAGGTTAGCCTGGGCTACAAAGTGAGCTCAAGGTCAGCCTGAATTGCATAGTGAGACCCTGTCTCAAAAAGACAAAAAACAAACAAAAAAGAAACACATCATTGATATATGTGAGGAAGGGTAACATCAAAGATGCAAGGTACAACAAAAACGTGGAGAACTGCAGATTCGTTCTGCTAAGCACTGATCACCAGGTTATCAACCTACAGTGTGTAGTTATGTAACATGGACTGTTTCAAAGCATTCCAAAGTTACTTATAAAATAATTTTCCTTTTGTTGCCTAATTACAGCTTCCTACCCCAACACATTTAAAGTGGAGAGATCTACAGAAGAAAATGAACACTCCTACATAGACCAAAACGAAGAAAACCCCTGCTCATCAAAAACACTGCTCATTGCTTTGTCAATCTCAAACACGTCTCACCTTATTGAGGTATTTTTTAGAGGTCATTGTAGGTCAGGCCTGCTATGACCCTGCTGACTTTCAGAGACTGTAAGCTAAAACATGGTAACAGGATTTATTATTAACCTTCCTGAAATGAGGGCAGTGAATGCGTAATTAGCTAGCTGGGTTTTTTTTTGGAAACAGGGTCTCAATATGTAGTTCAGGCTGGCCTTGAGTTCACTAAGTACTCCAGGCAGGGCCTGAATTCATGTCAATCTTCCCACCTCTGCCTCCGAGTACTGGGATTACAGTAGCAGGCCACCACGCCCAGCTCTAGCTGGGTATTCTTACAGGATATTGAAACTCATATTAAAGCTTTTATTTATTAGGCAATTGATTTAGTAGTTATTAATGTCAGAAAAGAATACAAGATAACATCATGAAATCATAACCTAAGTGTCAATACATACATAAGATTTTACTTATACACTATAATCACAAGTAAAGGAAGGGAAAACCAGTCAAAGATACTTCTCCATATAATTGAGAATGGAACTTGAGCCCTGAAACTACAACCTCAAAGAAAGCAAAATGTAGTTGAGGTTGTCTTTCAGAGCCACACCCTGGCTGGCTCAAGTTCCACGACCCACTAAGCAAGTCCCATTCTATGGTTCTAAAATTGACCATTCGTAAATGTAGAATTTTCAGCAAGTTGTTCAACCCAAGATTCTGTTTTTCTGTGATAAAAACTAATTAAACTCCTGAGCCACATATTAATACTACCTATGAAGACATCTAATACAGAGCTAATGGGTTTTAGTTATGGCACTAGTGAATACTATGAAAGCCAGCAAATCTGAAACACCTCACATTTTTTCTTTAGATATACCTGGCTTGTATCTAGAAGACTCAGGATGTCATCCAGTTGTTCCAAAGGTGGGAAAATATTCGATTCCAACACGGATGGATCAATATTGAGTTTTTGAGCATGTTCAAATGGTAGCTGATCAATCCATCAGCCATGAACAAACACATATATAGACTTCTTGTCTGTGTAACTATACTCAAATGTTCATAAATAGCACATACTAATGCCACATAAAGCATTGTTTTAAGATACAATTACCTTCAAATTTCAATTATTTGAGAAGACTTACAGGTTACTTGGCTAAAAAGGGGGACAGGAGACTAAATGTTTAAATATCCTAGTAAAAGCAACTTTTTTCTTACCTAATCTCTAAATTCTATTTACATTCTTTCTGTCAGTAGTCAACTTCATTTATCTGTACTACTGTTGCAGCTATGTGAAGTAACATCCAAAATGTTGATTTTTCCTCCTTAGCAAAGTAACAGTAGAAGTGTCTAACCTACTGGCTAGGGACTGTAATGGTAAGACTTGTTAAATGCCCCAATTTTATAAGAAAATAGTCATCCACATTACTAGTCCATAATTTAAGTAATTTACCAGTCAGGTGAGGATGAATGTAACAAAAGCTGAGACAGAAACACATGTGCAGGGCTCAAATGACCAAGAGATTAGAATACTACAGTGCAGGAACGCGGGCTGATAAATCACCTATAGAAGAAATGTATTCTAGAGAAAATGGAAAACTAGAAAACAAAGGATCTTAAAAGCTACCCATAACTTAATGAACTCTTTCCATGAGTCCTTAAAATTGCATTTGTTTCTAAAACTGAAATCCAGATCCTCTTGGCTGAATTTTAAATTTTCCAATGTTTTTCTCACTGCTGTGTGGAAAAGCAGAAAGGGAGTTAAGAAAAGATGCTACCATGCTAGAAGCCAAAAATGAGTCAATTTTGTCATCTGCTTTAATGTCATGAAAGTAACATAAATAACTTCATACCTGATAACTTCATACTGATGAGAAGCATCTTTACAAAATTAACTATATTACACACTATAGTTAGTTTTCTAGGAAGATTACATATAAAATTTAAAATTACTGGGTGATTAAATAATTACACAGTTTTGAACTGAGTGAACAAACTGCATACACTTGCAAGGCAAAGAGAACACTGACTGAGAACAGAAGCAATATGTCAAATGGGCCACCAGAAATCAATATTCTTTGGAAGGAACTGGATAGAGAACTAAATTTAATTCTAACATGGGCACTGTTTAGTATTGGGTTCTGATAAAAGTTAAGTCTGAAACTTCAACTGAGAATTATATCTACTCTACATTCTTACACCCACTATATGGTACATGCTGAGGGCAAAGTAAACAGGAAATTTCACAATCAACTCTGCTCCTCACCAGATTATACAGCAGAGGTAGGTGTTGAAACAAGTTCCAGATGCCAGACTACCTCTAGTTTTCCAGTTTAATATTTATGTTAACATGCCAACTTTCGGCGGATGGCCCTGTATGGTTTACCAGACTGCGGCCCCATCCTCTCGCGCACCGCAGCAGACATCCGCAGAGCAGAAACAGGCTTGGCAGAGGCAGTAGACCAACACGGCCTCACAGGTGAGCCCAGGAAAATGCCAAGACGGAAAGGCAGAGGGCGCTCTCCGGACTCCGATACAAGC
Source organism: Dasyprocta punctata (assembly GCA_004363535.1). Classification (NCBI taxonomy): domain Eukaryota; kingdom Metazoa; phylum Chordata; class Mammalia; order Rodentia; family Dasyproctidae; genus Dasyprocta; species Dasyprocta punctata. Next base: position 47,372 of record RJWM01015292.1, read on the forward strand.
AGAACCAATTCTGGGGACGCTAATGCTGAAATGGTCGGGAGTCCAAAAATTAAACTTTCAGAGGAGTTGACAACAGAAGTAGGGAGACAACACCACGAAGCTATGAAAGAAATTAAAGCAGCACTGTTAACCCAACTGAGAATTGAAATGAAACTCATAATCAGGGAATCGCTAAGCGCCTCTAAAGGAAACATAGCAGGAAAGGTGGAGGATGAAAAATCAAAGGAAATTGAGAATGAAACAAATAAAGAATTAGAACGTATTAATCAGATTCAGAGAGACTACCAGGACATCAAAGACTCCAATAAAAGTTGGCAGAACCACTTGAAGGAAACTAAGGATAGACTTTCGTATCTGGAAGAAAGAATGGAAACTTGGGAAAAAGAAAGGAGAGACTTTCTCAAGATAATTAGAAATCTGGAAGCGGCAGTGCAACGGCTGCAAGACAACCCAAGGAAACATAACTTACGAATAAAAGGTGTGAGTGAAAAAGCAGGGGTCAATACAAACCAAATTAAAAGACTATTTACAGAAATAATTTCAGAAAACTTCCCAAGCACGGGAACAGGAAGAGACTTTCAGATAACTGAAGCATATAGAACTCCAGCTAAACTCGACCAAAACAGGCCTACACCCAGACATATAATAATCAAGATTCCAGAAATCCAACACAAAAACATAATATTAAAAGCTATTAGAGAAAAGAGACAGATTACCTACAAAGGAAGGCCCATCAGAATCATGACAGACTTCTCAACATAAATCATCAGGTCAAGAAGAGCTTGGAGTGAAATACTTCAAGCCCTGAAGGAAAATAACTTCCAACCCAGATTAATGTACCCTGCAAAATTATCTTTTAAAATCAACGGAGAAACAAGATACTTCCACGACAAAGAACAACTAAAAGAATTTATGACAACGGAGCCAACTCTACAGAGAATA